>JASDQU010589878.1:26356-38536 GCA_032191745.1 Picea mariana | reverse complement strand
AAGAAGTTATGATTGTTTTACCTGGGATACCTTCTTCAGACTAGTCAGATACCCTATCTTACACAAGGTGTATCTACAAATTTAAGATGACCCAAAATCTAACATTTTTACCATAGATACCTTACTAATTTTTGTAAATGGCCTCTAGATTTCAGGGTCTGAAATGTTACATAATTTTTTTTATAGCGAAAATTACGCAATGACTCATTTCAGGATGATTCCAGAACCCTATATTGTATAGGTTGTATCTCCAAAAGTATAAGGCCTCAGGAGCTGATTTGAACCCAACGTAGCTTGATCTGTCTACTAAATATCCTCCAAGATGTTCCTTTTGAAACATTGTATAAAAAAAGTTATAGCGAAAATTCCACGGTGTCTCAGTTGTAGCAGCGAAACCCCAAGACCTTGAGCTCTGATACCATATGTTAAGAACCAAATATCAATATAGCATAGAAAATCCTCAGAAAAAGTACTCAACACCTTGAAAAAGAGATAATTTCAGATAATAAGCCTATTCGAGGGGGCAACCTCCTTTTACCCCACTTAAATGTTCAAGTACAAGATGATTCAAAATGAAAATGTCTCCTTGGTATATATAGGAGACTAGGAGGTATAATTACAACTAATGGCCTAAAGATGACATAAATAAAATAACATTACTAATATAATATGCCCCAATTAAGGGGTAATGAGCCAATATTAGGTATTAACACAGTGATAGTGTGATAGTGGTTCCATCATTATACTTATACATCGGGGTGGTTGGACGAGGCAAGGACAGGTGGTTGTAGCCACCTTCTAGTTGTAGTCGAAGAACATAGGGGGTTGTAGCCTCCTTTTGGCTGTAGCCAGAGAATTGGGGAGTTGGAGGTTCCTTCAGGTTGTAGCCTGAGAAACTAGGGGGTTGGAGCCTCCTTCCAGTTGCAGCTGGAAAACAAAGGAAGTTGGTGCTTCCAATGAATGTAATTCTTAAAGACATATAAGAAAAAACATTTTGTGGTTTTCTCCTACTTTGGGTTTCCATGTAAAAACATTGGTGTACTGTGTATGTGTATGATTTCTCATTTGTTCATTGTTTATTTACTCTGCAAGATAATGCTACATTGATATAATACTTGGATATTGTGGTTAGAAAATGATTGAATTTCTCTATTACTGATTCACCTCCCCTCTCAGTAATCAAACAATGGATACACTTGATGAATTTCGGTCGCGAAACGCTAAGAGAGGTTTGATCATGGAATCAAGATATGAAGATCAATTTATATGAAAGTAATGTTTGGAGAGATGAAAAGTACACATTATGCCGTTTCCGGTGATATATGGTACGCCACACAGTTCCTCACAGTTTGGGAGATATGGCCTTGAGAAGTTAGAGGATCCTCATAGAATATTCTAGAAGTCACTAGAAGGTGCAAGAGGAATTCAAGTATTCTAGAATATCCTAGAAATTCATGGAGAAGTTGGAGATTCAAAGTGGTTGCATTAAAGAAATAAATTAAAGGTAAATTAGTTGCACCAAATAATGGTTAAGTGGACAAAGTTTGATTAGTCAAAATGGGTTAAGTAAGTTTTGGTAAAGCAGTTGTACAAATAATTATGGATTGATTATTTAAGGACAATCATAAGTGGAAAATGTTTGATTAGTCAAAGTGGACAAAGTGGTTAAGTGGAAAAAAGTGGGTTAATGGGTTAACCCTAGAAGATGGAAAAGGGGTAAAATTGTGCAAGGAAACTTCTGAAGGAAGACATCAAGAGTATAAAGGAAAGGACAAGCCTCTCTCATTTATTTCTATTGAACTTCATTGGAAATCATTTGTGAAAGGTTATTTGCAGGTTTTCATTGTCACATCTAAAGCTATGCAAATTTGAGGCAGTGAAGCACAACGACTACAAATCTTTCGTTGTTGTCGAGGTATCAAAATTGCAGTAGAAAAATCGTGTCAATAGAATCACAGTAGCAGAACTGTGACAACAGAATCACAACAACAGAACCGTGAAAGTAGAACCGCAACAAAAAAATCATGACAGCATAATTTTAGTAGAAAAACCACGGCAACAGAATTGCGGGAGTAGAATCACGACAATAGAATCACAGCCATAGAAGCAGATTTGTAATAGATCCACAACTACAAAAAATTAAGAGGTATGTTAATGTGTTTGTATTGAATTGGATCTATGTGATTGGTTGAGGGTTTTTCTTGAGAAGTTTGGTAAATTCCCTATTAGAGGTTTAACACTTTTTGTTGAGTAAAATATGCTGGTGTATCTGTTGTATTTTTGGTTCATATTGGCATATATTTGGATGTATGGTTGAGGGTTAGTTTTGAAAGATTGCACATAGAGGAAACATATTGTATTAGATATGGTTTTGAGAGTTATGGAATAGCCCTGGAGTTGTTGTTGTTGTTGTTGTTTGTAATTGATGCATAGATCATATCTCCCGAGGCATACAACTGGTACATGTGTCAGAGGTATTTATCACAAATCCTTGAGTATTGAGGCATATCTTTTATTTCTTTAATATATGGTTGAGGGATTTTTGTTATGATGTGTTGCTGAAGTTGTTGATTTATTTTGAGGCTGCATATCAATAAGGGTTTGATGTATAGTACATGTGAGGGTTTATTACACATGATTATGATTGTATGCACATGTATGACACATGACTAGAGAGACATAGATGCACATGGTTTGAGTGATATTCTTGTGATATTAGGTATGAGATCTATGTTATTAGATATGATATATTGAGGAGATTATTGGTACAGGTTGTTGGTATATGTTGGTACAGGCTGATTACAGGTTATTGGTACATGTTGATTAGAGTTTATTGGTACAGTTTGGTTACAGGTTGTTGTCACATATTAGTAAAGGTTTACAGTGGTATATTTCACAGTGACAGTGTGGCAATGGTTTCATCAGTGATTTGACATTTATATTTCAGGGTGGCAGGATGGGGAAACGAAAGGGAGTTTTATCCTCCTTCCTATTGGTGTCAGAGAATCAGGGAGTTGGAGATTCCTTCAGGTTGAAGCTTGAGAACTAGGTGGTTGTAGCCACCTTCCGGTTGTAGCCGATGAACCTAGGGAGTTGGAGCTTCCTTTAGGTTGGAGCCTAAGAAACTAGGGGGTTGGAGCCTCCTTCCAGTTGGAGCCAGAGAATTGGAAGTTAGTGCTTCCTTGAATGTAATTCTTGACATATAAGAAAATAATTTTGTAGTTTTCTCTCGCATTGGGTTTCCATGTAAATATTGGTGTATTGTGCATTGTGTGTATGTGTTTGTTATTGTTTATTATGAATTAATGGATGTTAATGTTTATGATACAATAATATATTGATCATAAATAGATGAATATGGTTGAATAAGTTAAAGTAATATACATTGTGGTTTAAAGGATTAATAAGTGGTATAATTTCTCATTACTAATTCACCCCTCCCTCTAAGTAATCCAAAAATTGGTATCAGAGCAGGTTCCTTCAGGAATCAATTTAACCACTGGAAGGTAGATCATGGAGAGAAACAATATGTATAAAAATGGAATACCACAGTTTGATGAACAAAAATATGCATTCTAGAGTAGAAGGATGAAAACATATGTACAAGCATAGGGATTTGATGTTTGGCGATCAATGGTAGTTGGATACAAAGCACCAACCATTCCTCCAACAGATAAGGATGGAAAACAACTTGAATAAAATAATTTGAAAGCCAAAAATGCCATCTTGCATGGTTTGGTTGATTCAATATATGTCAAAGTTATGCATTGCAACTCTGCAAAGGCGATTTAGGATAAAATTATGAATGTGTATGAAGGAGACACCAAATTCAAGGAAGTAAAGCTTCAAACTTACAGAGGTCAATTTGAATAGCTGAAGATGAAATAAGATGAAAATATTGCACCCTATTTTATGAGTTGATGAAATAGTGAATGCAATGATAGGATTGGGAGAAGAAGTTGATGAATCTATATTTGTTCAAAAATTACTAAGATCTCTTCCAATGAGATTTGATCCTAAGATATCATCACTAGAAGAAAGAACATATATGGATTCGATAAGCATGGATGAGATACATGGAATATTCAGTGCTTATGAAATAAGAACAGAATAGTAGAACCTAGTTATAAAGGAAGAAACATACAAAGCATCCAAGAAGAAAAAGAAAAAGAGAAAGCAAAAGACAAAGTCAGAATGTAGCTGCAGTGATGATTCATAAGAAGATGAATAAATGGAAAACTTCGTAAGAAAGTTTCAAAAGGGAACATGTAAATATAAAGGTAAGCTTCCATTGAAATGTTTTAATTGCGGTAAAATTGGTCATTTTGTAAATAAGTGTCCTTATGCTAGAAATTCAAATAGTTATGAAGAGGAAGATCCCAAGAAAGAAAAGAGACATCAAAAGGGAAACTGGAAAAACAAAAAGAAATCCTTCAAGAAAAATCTATACTAAAAAAAAGAAAGCTCATCATTTAATGAAGACGATGAAATCGAAAGTGATTCAGAAAAGGTACTATTTATGGCTAAGGAAAATCAAAAAAGAAACTATGATAGTTTAGAAGAAGAAGGTGAAGACCATCTCAGAGAAGAATTAATTAGTACCTTATATGAACTAAGGAAATAAAGAAAGAAAAACAAGTTACTCAATAAATAACTAAATATAACTTAGAATCTCAACTTAGAGGAAGTCAACCGGATAATTGCAATGTTTAAAGTCCAGGTAGAAGCGGACAAAATGATTGAATAAATACTCAGAAGTCAGCTAGCAACGAAGGAGAAGATGATTGAAAGGTTAGAAGAAGAATAAATCACTCTAAGAAAATATCTTCTGAAGAAGGATATGCAACAATATAGAACCAAGACATTGGATAAGATCATCAACAATCAAAGGACATACTATGACAGGTCTAGACTAGGATACAACCAAATGCAAACCGAGAAAGGTTCAAGCTCCACGATGAAAGAAACAAAACAAAAGAATTATGAAGAAGTTATCAAAGGAAGGAATCATGGTCAACATGAATCATAAATAAATGAATATAGAAGACCCTCTACATTCAAGTATCAAGGAAGATTCAATCATTGTGGAAGAAACAACAAAAGTGAAGATATTTATAAGCCAAGGAAGAATTAAAGGACTACACCACAAGGAAAATCATTCACTTCTCAGTATGTAAATTTATTTTATAGTCATTGTTTTTATTGTACTAACTTTGGACATAAGCTTGCAGATTGCGGGGCTTATGAAATAAATAATTAGGAAATAAATGCTTATGTGGCCCCAAAAAATATTTAATATTACAAATGCCACAACTATGGACATGTAGCTCGAAATTGAAAAAGCATGATAAGGCCTCCGATGAAATAAAATATTAATGAGAGACACAAGAAGGTTTGGAGAAGAAGTGAAAAACAATAGGAGCAGGTAAATGAAGAACATGTCTAAGGAATCGTACTTTCAGGATTTGCAGTAGAACAAGAACATGATGAATTTATAGGAAAAGATGAAAGCGTCAGAATTCAAGTAGAATATGAAGAAGATGTCAAAACTTAGGATGATTCCATAATTGAGGAGGATGATGAAAAGGAATATGTATTCACAGACGAAGAATAATATTACACTGCATCAGAGCATGCATTGTTTTGAGCCATTCAACTTGGATACTCCCAGGCAATATGAATATTAGATAGGGGTAGTCTATGCAGAAGTTGAGATAGATGGGTCAACATTGTGGACAATTGAGTAGTAGAGTCTTAGACAGTATGGACATATATGGATTCATAGATTGGTTCAGAGAGTGGTTCAGAGATTGATTCAGAGATTGGTTCAGAGAATGTTAGATTATTATTTGAATGCTTAATATTGCATGATTTATATATATGTCAGTTGATTACTCAAGGAAGCACCAATGGAGAATAAACCTAATAGGTTGATGTACAGGTTGATGCATGTATGATGCATGGAAAAGTTCAAGGATCATCATAGGAATAACAGATCATGGTATTCTTGATGCAATATTTTTGAGCAGTTGATCAATGTTCTGGTAGAGTAGTATCAGTCGTAGTAGAAGCAGATTGCAGTGATAACATATTGTTCACAATGATTACATGACATATTTCAGAGAAGATAGGGACAATCACATCCAAAGGGGGAGTTATTTTCTTAACCATGATTGGTTAGAGAAGGTACAATATTAGATCGACAAGGGGAGTTAATCCTTGTCAAATGGAGAGAGAAAGATAAAATGAATTTAGACATGGGTAGAAGCCCCAAGGAGAGTTCAGTCAAGGGGAGCAACCCCAAAGGGAGATACCCTTTTTCATTGATGCCAAAGGGGGAAAGATAGAAACATTGATGAGGAGTATAAACATGAATTTTATAATGACTAAGTGTTTCCATAAATGTTGGTGTTTCCATCAATGCCAAAAGGGGATATTGTCAGACAATTGGATTAGGTTGTTGGACAATTGTTTTAGAGAGTTGGTTGTCGTTGATGTCAACCATTAGAGATTGATGTCAAACCATAGATATTGATTTCAAATCTCAGACAAGTCCCAAAGACGTGGTTGAAACTGTTCATAAATTTATTATCATATGTATGATTGTTATTGTGGTTATGTTAGTTTTCATTGATGTTGGTTGATGTAAAAAATTGAGATGGATACGCTTAATGAATTTCGGTAGCGAAAAGGTAATAGAGGTTTGATCATGGAATCAAGATATTAAGATCAATTTATGTGAAACTAATGTGTGGATAGATGAAAAGTACACGTTTTGTCGTTTCTAGTGATATATGGTACGTCACACAGTTCCTCGCGGTTTGGGAGATATGACCTTGAGAAGTTAGAGGACCCTCATAGAATATTCTAGAAGTCACTAGAAGGTCAAAGAGGAAGTCAAGTATTCTAGAATATCCTAGAAATTCATGGAGAAGTTGGAGATTCAAAGTGGTTGCATTAAAGAAATAAATTAAAGGTACATTAGTTGCACCAAATAATGGCTAAGTGGACAAAGCTTGATTAGTCAAAA
Organism: Picea mariana; assembly: GCA_032191745.1. Classification (NCBI taxonomy): domain Eukaryota; kingdom Viridiplantae; phylum Streptophyta; class Pinopsida; order Pinales; family Pinaceae; genus Picea; species Picea mariana. Next base: position 31,506 of record JASDQU010589878.1, on the reverse strand, counting down.
TGGGTTACGTAAGTTTTGGTAAAGTAGTTGCACAAATAATTATGGATTGATTATTTAAGGAAAGTGGTTAAGATAAGTGGACAAAGGTTAATTAGTCAAAGTGGAAAACGTGGTTAAGTGGAAAAAGTGGGTTAATGGGTTAACCCTAGAAGATGGAGAAATGGGTAAAGTTGTTGCAAGGAAACTTCTAGAGGAAGACATGAAGAGTATAAAGGAAAGGAAAAACCTCTCTCATTTGTCTCTTTTGAACTTAATTGAATATCATTTTTGAAAGGTTATTTGCAGGTTTTTATTGTCACATCTGAAGCTACGCAAATCTAAGGTAGCGAAGCAAAGTGATGAAAAAGATTTTGTTATTGCAGAGGTATACAAATTGCGGTAGAAAAATCACGGCACTAGAATCACAGAAACAAAATCCTGAAAGCATAATCGTGGCAACAAAACCATGGAAACAAAATCATGGAAGCAAAATCATGAGAGAAGAATCGCGACAACAAAACCACGACAATAGAATCACGGAAGAAAAATCATGATAACAAAATCGTGATAATAGAATCACAACTATAGAAACAAATCCGTAATAGATCCACACCTACAAAAAATTAAGAGGTATGATAATTTGTTTGTATTGAGTTGGATCTATGTGATTGGTTGAGGGTTTGTCTTGAGAAGTTTGGTGAATTCCCTGTTGGAGGTTTAGCACTTGTTGTTGAGTAAGATCTATTGGTGTATATTGCTGGTGTATTTCTGGTTCATATTGGCATATATTTTGATGTATGGTTAAGGGTTAGTTGTGAGAGATTGCACATAGAGGAAACATCTTCTATGATATATGGTTTTGAGAGCTAGGGAATAGCCCTTGAGCTATTGTTTCTTTTTTTAATTGCTGCATCTATCATATTTGTTGAGGCATACAATTGGTACATGTGTTGGAGGTATTTAGCACAAATCCTTGAGTATTAAGGCATATCTTGTATTTCTTTGATATATGGTTGAGGAATTTTGGTTGTGATGTGTTGCTGAAGTTGTTGGTTTAGTTTGAGGTTGCATATTAGTAAGGGTTTGATGTCTATTCCATGTGATAGGTTATTACACATGATTATGATTATATGCACATCTATAACACGTAACTAGAAATACATAGATGCACATGGTTTGAGTGATATTCTTGTGATATTGGGTATGAGATCTATGTTATCAGATCTGATCTAATGATGAGATTGTTGGTATAGGTTGTTAATATAATCATATATGTTGGTACAGGTTACTGGTACAGGTTGATTATAGGTTATTGGTATAGGTTGACTACAAGTTATTGGTACAGGTTGGTTACAGGTTGTTGGCATAGTTTGGTATAGGTTTACAGTTGTATATTTCATAGTGACAGTGTGGTATATTTCATAGTGACAGTGTGGCAGTGGTTTCATCAGTTATTTGACATTTATATTTCAGGGTGATAGGATGGAGAAAGGAAAGGGGGTTGTAGCCTCCTTTCAGTTGGTGCCAAAGAATTAGGGAGTTGGATCTTCCTTCAGGTTGAAGCCTGAGAAATAGGTGGATGTAGCCACCTTCCAGTTGTAGCCGGAGAACCTAGGGAGTTAGAGCTTCCTTCAGGTTGGAGCTTGAGAAACTAGGGGGTTGGAGCCTCCTTCCAGTTGGATACGGAGAATTGGAAGTTGGTGCTTCCTTGAATGCAATTATTAACATATAAGAAAATCATTCTGTGGTTTTGTCCTGCATTGGATTTCCACACAAATATTGGTGTACTGTGCATTATGTGGATGTGTTTATTATTGTTTATTATGCACTGATGAATGTTAATGTTTATGATAAAATAATATATTGATGATGAATATATTAATATTTTTGAGTAAGTTAATGGATTATTCATTGTGGTTTAAAGGATTAATAAGTGGTATAATTGCTTATTATTGATTCACCCCCCCCTCTCAGTAATCCAACAAAAATACGATGTAACAAGATGAGACAACCTAATTATTTTGGTTGTATCATTTAGGAAGAAGTCATTTTTTTATAAATACACCCATTCTCTCTGAGACAAGGGATCAAGGAAAATTAGCAGACAGTTTATAAAACAAAGTTGTACTGAGCCACATCCTTTCATTTAATGCATGTTTTGTTTCGTTCCTTTTCAATTGATGGTGTGTTAAGAATTTGAGCATCTACTACATTCTTAGACTAGTACCTCATCTAAGGAGGCAAGAATCCCTCCTTATCTCAGTACTATTTGTATCTCCTATAGTCTATAGAAGTAGTTATGGTTTCATTTCTTTCTTCAAATTTATTTCCATAAATTCCTTCATTAACATCTCATTCTTTTCCATTATTGTAGATTTTGATTTCTAAGCAGTAACATTGTAGGGTAGTGATTGATGAATTATAAGAGAACTATAGTTTCTCTTCCTTATTCATTTCCAACAATTCCTCTATAAAATATCGTGCTCCAAGTCTCATGTTTTACCATTGTTGTAACTCTACCACCTCCACTTTATGCTGACATTTCAAAACCTTGTCTTTTGATTGGTTGAAGCGTAGCTATAAAATATTTTATTCATTTTCCATTTATTTCAAACAATTCCTGTATTTATCTTTGTTGTAGTATTAATATTTCCTTGTTGCGATTCTGGTTGTTGTAACTTGTGCTACTGTAACTCATGTTGTTGTAACTCGTGTTTCTGCAACTCTAGCTGCTGCAACTCTCGTTGCTGCAATTCTCGTTGCTGCAACTCTTGTTGCTGCAATTCTCCTTGCTACAACTTTGCATCTAGATTTCTAATTAAAAATTATGTAGTTTTCCAATTGAGATAACTTATTTTCCTTGTTTACAATCATATTGTGGTTTGATTCTTATAGTCTAAGTTACATGAGCCATAACATAGCTATCACAATAATCAAGATCACATTAACACTTGGACAAGTCACCTTTATTTTTCCACAAGTGTGATTTACTTTTCTTGCAAGAGTGATTTACTTTTCTGCAAGTGTGATTTACTTTTCCGTAAGTGTGATTTAATTTCCTACATAAGTGTCATTTACTCTCCTGCAAGTGTGATTTACTTTCCTGCAAGTGTGTCATTTACTTTCTTGCAATGCGTGCTTTTATTTCTACAAGTGTGAATTTGGTGACTTGCTAAATCATTTTGGTATATTTCCTTGTGACATTCATTCGAAAGTACTACAACCCATTGGAAATTACAACATTATACTTTCATATATGGTTCACGGCAATTCGTAAGTGTAAGACGACCTCAGATTGATAATTAAATGCACAAGTATTCAATTTATTACTAAATTAATTAGAAGGTAACTGAAACTTGTCCATCATATTTGACACTGTTGCCAGGGATATGTCAAAAGTATAGATGTTTCTTTTCTATTTTTTGGATTTTGATTTCAGTATATTGAGTGATATTATTTCTTTTCAACAATTTGTAGAATGTTTTTCTAATATTTTGTATGCATAGAGTTAGAGATCAACAAGGAAGATTCGTTAGTTCATCCAAAAATTATCGTAAAGATAACAATGTAGGTCAATCTCAAGAGAGAAAGGAGCTCAGTCAAATAAATTATTTGTCACCCACAACAAGTTCCATTTCCAAGAGGAGACATGAGACCTCCGCTCAAGAATATAAAATTGTACAAGGTTCTATGCACACAAAGGTTCCACTTTTAAAAGAATTGACTGGTGAGTAATACCACGTCAGGGAGTTCATATTTCCTAAAGCATCTTCAAAAGAAAAAATACAACCCTCGAAAGGAGATGGAAAATGAAAGTGTCAAAGAAGAAACCTCTACCTTCAAATTTCCAATTAGAGGATCAAATGAAGAGACCAAAATGAACAATATCCCTCATCAACCTTGTCGAATTTTCATGGCCAGTCTTAATAAGATCCCAGAACATTCCTCTTAGAATTAGACATACTTTGCATACGTTATGATTATGTGTCAGATGCCTAAATATTGAAGCTTTTTCCTACCACACTCAAGAATAATGGATTATGCTAGGTCATGGGCCTTGGTCAGGACAATATCTGCACATGGGACCAGATGATGAAGACATTTATGGAAAAGTGCCAAGATTATTGTAAGGATAAAGAAAGGAGGGAGGAAGTATTTATGATGAAACACCATGAAGACGAGAGCCTTGATGATTACATTTAAATATTCAACTATAATTTGCAGAGGGAAAGGAAAGGAAATTTGTCTCCCAAGACACAACATGTCTTATTCTTGAGACAAATCTAATATGAATGCATTGAAATCCTCAACCTAATGGGTGGAGGATATGTTTTTGATGCAGGACCACCTCCTCTCCTTGGGGTTCTGTGACCTCCCAGTCAAGGATCTTCACAAGGTTGAGCCGAATTATCTCCTCAGGACCTTGATATCCCTCAATTTAGTTTAACATAGGCCCTTTTATCACCTTAGGCACAGGTCATATGGAATCTGCGACCCTTTTCTAGCGCTCTTTAAACTTTGAATTTGCAGCTGCTAGCTCCTACATCTAGCCCATATCCACATGTGATGATCCATATGGATATCGATGGCCACCCACCTTCTCCAACTGACCCAAAACATGTTTTTGCCAATTTTGGCAATTTACTATTTTTAGCAGGTTTTAACTTCTGGGGCCATTTTGAGGGCCTAAATGAAGGTTTTTCGAGATTGAGGTTCTCAATGATATCCAAAGGAATATTGAGCCTCCAAAATGAATCTCCTCAGTGATACCTTTCCAACGAGCTATCATACGCCTAAAACGGAGATCGTATGCAAAAGTTACGACCCCGGGAAGTTGATGTACTAACTTACCCAAACGGGGCCCACATGAATTTTGGCGCTTCATCTCCTAGGGTTAGGTTTTTGGATGTCTAGGAATTTAGGAATTCCTGTTTATTGTAAAAATGCCTTCAGAGCCTCATTGTAATCATCTTCTTGCAAATGCAAGTAGCCGTCACATCTCTTCTCAGAGATAAGCTGCCACCATTCTAGCGAGTCTTTCACTCTGTATTTTTACAGTCTCTGTACATTTCTCTGATTAATAGAAATCGTGTATTACTGTATATCTGTGTTTATGGTTGCATATCTGATACATTTCTATTATATTATTGAATATATGCAATATCTCTATG
>JASDQU010589877.1:33816-50460 GCA_032191745.1 Picea mariana | reverse complement strand
CATTAACATGGAGGAACTAGTCCAAGTACAAGCTTGGTCTCGACCATCCATGGGCATTGTAGGCTGGGACAAATTTCTAGCCACATGTTGGGCACCGTTTGCTTACAAGAGTTGTCGTCATCGCATCGAATAGGAGGTCCATACGTTGTCCTGGGGCTTGCTGAATGTGTGCCTGGTCGTCCATTTTCGATCGTAGCTCGAAGATGAACTGAAGGTGCTCATCTAGAAGTTGATTGGGGTGGGAGGAGGCGGCTCCTCCATTAGATCGACATCCATCTCCAAGTCCACATCCACTGCATCCACTACTTCCATTATTGTCATTGGAGTAGCCACTTGCCAGCTGGGAGGAATTTCTTCCTCCACCAAGCATTCTCCAGTGCCATAAAATTGGTCCGGAGTGTGGGTGTTGGGGGGGGCAATTTCTGGGTGAAGGCTAGGTGGAGGGGAAAAATTCTCAGGAGGGAGAATTTACTCCTTGATTGAGCAACTACCAGGGTCATTGGTGGGATTGGGGGTAGGAGACCGGGGTTGTTGAGGCCGATTAAGGTTCTAGTTGAGACGACTGATAATGATGAGGGCTAGCTGAGAGGGGGGAGTCTGTTGCGTCTAGTAAGGGTGATGTAGTACAATGAACCCCTTCTAGACTTTCCCCACTCTCTAGGCATGGTGTGAGCGTTCAAGTGAGGATTGGGATGGATAAACAATGGAGGAATGATCGTGGGTGGCCAAACAATCTAGTGCAAGGTGAAAAGGAAATGGAAGAGCTAGGGAACTATTGAGCATAAGGCGAAGAGAAATCCGAGGAACAATTAGGCACAAGGTAGGGAAGGAATGGGAGATTTTTCCAGAGCACATGCCTTCATAGTGCCTGGCAAATTGACGTGGGTGAGATCCATGAAAGCCGAGGTGACTTCTATCCTGGTGCAGGTACCTTGCTTGGTATGTAACACAAGTTGGAATGATGACTTAACCTGAGTGGGCCTAATGGTTAAGAACATGTGTTTCCTCCTAAGAGGTCACAAGTTCAAATCTAGAGGGGGGTAGGGTATGTATACCTTCGTAGCATTTACCAGTCAAATCATTGGGTAGAGGGGGTCCTTTGTCCCACAAACAAGGGGTTCTCATACACCAATTTGGTGTCCGGCTTGGTCGTGACCTTAAAAATAGATTAATACATCCTGAGTGGGTCTAATGGTTAAGAACAGGTGTTTCCTCCTAAGAGGTCACAAGTTCAAATCCAGAGGGGGTTAGGGTATGTATACCTCCGTAGACTTTACCAGTAAAATCGTTGGGCGGAGGAGGTCTCATACACCAATTTGGTGTCTGGCTTGGCCGTGACCTTAAAAATAGATTATTATTATTATTATGATTAGACATAGTTTTATCTGTATTTAATTTTATTGATTTAACCATATAATATTATTTTGAGAAAGAGATCTTGTGTTTAACTTAAAATTTCTATTACAAATGTTGTGTTAAAATGATGAAAATCCAGCCAAAGTACAAGTATACATTTTTTTAATTATGTGTGAACCTATTAATTAATTCGATGATTTTGACATGTAAATTAGGTTTTTGTTTATGCATGATCTTATTTTCACACATAATATTGTGTCAAAAGTTTGTTTTGAACACTTTTGATGTGAATTATAGCCATTATTTAAAAAGTAAGTGTAACTACACTCCAAAGTGGTAGCACAATAATATTTTAGATGAGAATTTGTGACTTTGAAAGCCTCTAACCAACTAAACCAACACCTTAGTGCATTCAAAACAAATATATAGGGTAACCAACTAAACCAACACCTTAGTGCATTCAAAACAAATAAATAGGAGATTCAAAACCATATCTTCTCATAAAAACATTCCATTACTCAATTAACACCACCAATAATCAAAACAAGCAACAATAAAAAACTTAAATGTAATTTTGCATTACATGTCTTCTCCCCCTTCCCTTGTTCTGAAAAATCCACACCAACATTCTGTGCAAAAATGGGGCAACCCAGATTCCAAACCCATGCCATTTTAAAGAAACCTTTCCCTTTCTTGCCCCGGGCAGATCATATGTGAATTATAAAAGGCATGTGCATGCACAAATTGCATACATGGGTGCATAATCAAACTTAAGCCAGCTATACTGGATCTCCACACCCAACCCACCAAAGCCCATGCATATTATACAATTTAACCCAAATAGGACATTTTTTAAATTACAAAAATACCCTATGAGGATTTAAAAAAATTAAAACTATAAAAAAAAATAAAAAACTCCAACAAATCAAGTACATCACTATAGTCATCCTCAACCTCATACCGATCCTCCTTGCTAAAATTCAAATCACATTGAACAATGGAACAAATTTGAAAAGAAATGGGAAACCTGCTAACCCTAGGCATGGATGCCAAAACAAATCTTTGAACCTTGTTAATGGCCACAATTGAAGGAGGGTCCTCGATAAGCTTTAGTTGCATATATGATGATTGCTCATGTAATAACCGACACATATGAACTCCTGCCTTTTGTAAGAGAAGCTCAGAACAATGGTGGCCACACCCAATATGTCCTCGGCTCGAATCAACTCCACCTCTAGAGGATCCACCTGCAAAAACATAAAAATTGAAGAAAATCTCAAAACCTCAACAATGCAAATTAATAAATTCAAACCTCAAAGATAATCTCAAAATTACAACACTGCAAATTATTAAATTCAAACCCCCCAAAAAATATCAAAACCACACTGCAAATTGATAAATTCAAACCCCATGAGAGACTGCAAGGTTTATTGCTTAATACCTATAGAACAAATCGATAATTCCCGAATTTCACAGGCCCAACGTGCACATTCAGAAGGAATTATCGATTTGTTTGATGATTTTGTGAGGATTAAATATAATTTTAATGTTCTTTTTAGCCGAGATTTTGTAGAATCGGTCAACTATGCCATGAATGTAATGGAGAGAAATTTGACCACGATAAGTAGAGGAGGATTGGATGTTCTTAGTTTTAAGTTGAGGAATGCTCGTAAAACTTTATTTATTAGGGAAAGAGAGTAGCCATTAGATTCAAGAAATTTAGTGAAGTGGGTTTGTTCTTTGTTTAGGTGTTTGGGGGGAAAGATTCAAATATCTCTAGAAATGAAAGTTTTGAGGACAATGGATTTTTTAGTAGGGTGGTGGTGGGAATGGGCATGGAGGTATCTATTGGTATGAATATTTTTCCTAAAACTTGGTGGGAGAGGGAGCCATTAAATTGACAAGTAACTAAAACATCTAAAATATGAAGGGAATTTTATAACTCAATTTCCATTGTAAATTGGATGTGAGGGGATACGCTATTAAGATGGTCACATGATGAGTTAAGGGAAGAATGACGATGGGGCCTGATGACAAAGGTTTCTGCATCCACAAACCGAAACCAACATTTAAGTTTGAGATTATCAATGTTAAGGGATAAAGCTTCAAAGTTTTTCATGAGGATGTTAGCAACTATAGGGGATGAACACATGGTCCTCCCTCCTTACCATGGTCAATTTTATGTCTCTTATATTCATTGCATCACTAACCAGGTATCCAAAATCCCAGCTAAAAAGAACATTAAATCTCTGTTTAAGCCTCACAAAACCCTTGAACAATTATTCAAAAGCATTAAATACAAATCCAACCCTTTACTCGCTCAGGGTGTCTATAGAAGTCCCTACTCTTGTGGAAAATATTATATTGGTCAAACTTGTCGTTCAATCCAAACTCATCTCAAAGAACATATCATTGATACTTTTCATAAAATCCTTTCAAAATCTACGATCATCGAACACTCTCATAAAACTAAGCATGTATTTTGCTTTGACCAAACTAAAATCTTAGCATCTACCCCTCATTACAATTGTTCCATCATTAGAGAAGCCCTTGAAATTGAGAAGCACACCAACAATTTTAATCGAGAAGATGGTTGTAAACTAGAAAATCCTAGATGGATATAATTATGTATGACCTTATACCCCTTATTGAATTATTTTATTACTTTTAATTAAATTTATTTTTATTTCTCTAATTATTAATCAAATTCAACCCTATANCGCGAATGATGGGTGAAGTGTCCATTGAAATCATTCAGAATGTTTCATAACTCTAACATAGGTTATTCTATATTAATAGTATGAACTATGGAAATTTTCATTCTCCAATTCTAAGAATCTTATTAATATTAAAGAACAATGAACATCAACATCATCATATCACTATACCCCCAAGATATTATAGCGCACAAGTCATATATATCAATATCTTGTGACTCAACTTAACCAAGCCACTTTGGGACAACATGTCGTGGGGGATTGAACCTAGGTGAAGAGGTTGACAAGCTTCCTCCTAACCAATCAAGCTAGTACTCATTGACATATAAAGGCATAATTGATAAAAATAAGCCTTTTGCAACTGGTAACATTAAAAAAGAAACAACATTAGTACACCTAGAAATGAGAAAAGGATAAGTATGAAGGATCATCCAATGCATATGCATTAGAACGTTTTTAAGTTTAAGAAATTCATTTGATCCACTTGCAATATGAACGAGCGAGGTTTTTAATTCAATGAATGTTTGATATTGTAGGTTAAGAAGAATGGATCATATGACTCTTTTTACGAGGAAATGTATTGTTAGTAAACAAAATTTTTAGGCATATATTAACAAAAGGTCCTTACAATGTCCCTTAACGAATAATTTACCTATAATCAATAACATCTAATTACCCATCAAATGTTAGGGAAATAATAAGGAAAAAACACAATGCCAGGGAAATATTCCACCTAGATAACATAATATATTAAGACATTTGGGGAATACTTCATTACATAAGGCATAATAAGGCATGTTCGCATTACAGTAAGGTAGGCCTACCTTGTTAATGTTTTTTTGTCTTACGAACAATAACGATTTGAAAGATATTATCAATTCCTACTTAATCAACCCAATAATATATGACCATAACCAACCCTTATCTAATGAAGAGTCGGTCTTTCAATAAGGTCAATATTTCAAACTTTGTCTCATTAACCCTTATCTAATGAAAATGTAATCTTTCAAATCAATACAAGAAATAAGGCATTTAAAAGACCTTGAAAGGCGATTTTATGTTATTTTAGGCATGGATGATCTTATTGGGCCCTAATTGGTAATGCAAGGAGTAGTCAAGTAAGGTGTTGTCTTATAACCGTGAATACTTCTACATAGTTTTTTGGTTAAATTCTTTGATTTTTATTGATATTGATATACAAAAAGGTACATGCATTTTATACAAATAAGGGATTATGAAGACAACCACCACATGTTAAGGCCAAAAGGAAAAAACAAATCCAATCAAACTTTACCACGACTCCCAAGAAAATAATCAACATAAACATTTGAGCTAGCCAAAGTGAGATGTCATATCATGTAGTTGTTGCAATCATTCCCCTGGTTGGAGGGGGAATTTGTCCCTAGGGAGTGGCCCCCATATATCCATTGAGGGATTAGGATCACAAGGGGATCCCATCCATCATTTTCCTTCTTAGGCTCTTCGATTTTCTCTTGTTAAAAGATGGCGAAAGGGATGGTCAAAATCTTGTCAAATCAAGGTACTTCTAAGATATAGGGTGATGGATATATTCTTCACCTTTCTTGGCATTCATATATAGTTGGACCTACCTTGTGCTAAGGTCAACGACTACATGAAGGTATAAGGTGAGTTGAATGTGTTGACAAGTTCTCCTTTTGAGGGACTCTACTCATTGTGCAGGGAATGCAGGTGTACCACCTCCATTTCTACCTTCTATGCTTGGAGGTACATATATGTAGATATAGATGGACACATATCAGGGAATCATTATGCCATGTTTGTTGTGTAGTGTCATACATTATTGAATAAATAGTAATTTTGTGTTTCCTAGAGATGTTATAAATTATACAATCTAATCCAATGCCATGTTGTGTGAAATTTCACATCCCATTGGAAATCTCCTAAAAGGGATGATTTTTGGTTATATCAAACAAGAGTCACTGACTGCAAATATTAAAGGTGTAATCTCATGCAGACTTACCATATTTACTGTACCAAAAACGATGCTAGAGGGTTTAATTTTGTCCCTGCGGTGGACATTTGTTGGGGAACCCCTAAGTACTTCAAGCGTTAGAATATGGGAAGCCCACTATGGATAAGAAACCACACAAAACAATCTTTTTGGGGTTCTAGGTAAGCCTTTAAGATGGAATTTAGTATATAAAGCCATGTCGTTTCCTTGTATTTAAGTCTTTGGATTTTGTTTAACTGTGTATCCAATTTAGGCCTAGATGGAAACCATGGGTAGTCGTTTCTCAACTTCTACTTCTTAAATCCTTTCATTTGGTTCCATCCCTAGTCTCTCCACCAATATTGATTCCATGGTATGTCAAGCTTCAAAACAATATTATCTAGAATTAGATTTTGAATTATGATAACAATTTCCTTGTTTGAGATATTGAGAGTAAACTTAGTCGTTAATGCATCCCAAGTCTTCTAGTATCAGGTGTGAATCTCATACAAGTCCCCTTAGAAATTGATTCCTTTCTTATATAGTCTCTTGGTTAAGAACTAGGCTATTTCAACTAGAGATTTTCCATCCCATAGAATGATTGGAGAACACCAAAGATTGTGCTCATTACAAGAAAGTCATGACCTTGGGGAGTCACATTTCGAAGCTAGCTTATTCTTAAGGGATTCCAATGCACACCATATGCCTTTGGATACAAAGGTCCCTTTGATAGTCAATGGCATGTGTGTGATATTTAAATTATGTAGGTTTAGATTTCTTTTAGTTCTTGCACTTAAGGGGGATTGTTGGCTCAAATTTGTAGACCAAGGTCCATGCAGGTTTCCAACAAAAGTTGTAGTGTAGCACCAACATATCAATATCTTAACAAAGGTGTCACTCAATGTGCATTGTAAATATTTAAGTAACATGACATAAACAACATAAATGAAAGAAAATAGTTGTAAACAATCATCATAACCAATAACCATCTCTCAAATCTTCTAGGATCATATATATAATCTACCATATATAACATTCATTGATAAAAAATAACCTGATCTGGATTATGTAGGGAACGAAATGAAGGAAGAAATATAAAAAGGAAATACATAGAGAAATTATAGAGAACATAGTAATATAGTGAAACTCAAATTCTATTAATGAATGAAGTATGAAAACAATGTGAAATGCAAAGCAATACAAACTAGCTAGAATGGTGGTTGCTTATCTATGAAGAGAGATGTGTTGGTTACATTTATTCAAAACAAGACATTAAAAGAGGTCAAAATTTCCTTTAAACATGAAGTATGATGCCCTAGGATGAAACATTCATAAAGATCCAAAACCCTAACCCTAGGAAATGATATGGAAAAAGGAATGTAGGTCCCAAGGAGGCTAGTTGATACGTCAACTTCCCAGGGGAACAACTTTTGCCTATATAATCCATTTATGGAATTTATTGTAATTTTACAAAGGTAAATCCATGCTATATGATTTTGGAAAGGAACAATATATAATATTCCATGGCCTGTGTCAATTTCAAAAAGTGTAAGGCAAATGCTTGAAAAACACGTGAAATTTCGGGACCTAAAAAACTATAGTAAAATTGCCAAGAGGTGGAACAATTCTAAATTAGTGGAATTGGTGGGTGGTCACCAGTATCCACCTAGATTAGTTTCTCCCTGTTCAGAAGCAATGGTCCATATTGCATCAATTTCCTCCATTAAATGGGGAAACTTTTGTTGAATCTAAATTCTAGTGAGTCACTTTCCCTAGTAAAGAAGTTTCACTGCTTTGATGACATGGTAGAGTTGAATATTTTGATGACTAGTTCCCTTCATCCTGGTGTCCATGATCTCCTCAAATATCACCTTCTCAATGCAGTTAGGATTGATTTCTATAGGGGCCAAGTGCTTAACCATCTTTGACGTATCCAAGAGAGGTGGAACATATGGTCAAAGAAGCTCCACATTAAATATAGGATGTAATCCAAGGAAAGGGGGAATACTTGATTTAAAATCATTCTCACCCATAGACTTGGTGATGGTATAAGGCTCATATTAGAGTGGATGGGACATTTTATGGGGTCTTTTGAAGCGCTCTTTCTACAAATGCAACCATACCTTGTCTCCCACCTGAAACATGTGTGGAACCCAATGTTGATCATGGTGCTACTTGTACTCAACATTAGGTTTCTGTAAAATATCATGAAATTGTTGTTATAAGTGTTGTATTTGTTCAAAAACTTTGGTTGGTTGATTAGCCTAAGTCTAAGCATTGGAGGATTTTTCCTATGTAGATGCAATGGGAAAAACTACATCAGTTGGTTCCAATGGTTGAAACCCCAAGTGCACCTAAAAAGGGTTGGGGCCAATAGAGCTATGAAGGGATCTATTGTATCTACATTGAACATAAGAAATGCCCCCATACCATGTACACGGATGTTTGGTGTTGTACATTCTTAAGATAATAAAATTCATCATGTCGAATACATTTATCTATCCATCAGTTTGGGTGTGAAAGGAAATCAATTTAGTCAGCTTGGTGCCCATTATTAACCATAGGATGGACCAAAAAGTACTTAGTAACCTGTTGTCTCTATCTAAAATAATGGTCCATGGAATCCTGAAATTAACCTAAACATGCTCAAAACAATTTTTTGGCAACTTACTATTTTTAATAGTTTTTCGGGTCCTAAACTTCTGGGGCCATTTTGAGGGCCTAAACGACGTTTTTTCAAAATTAGGCACCTCAATGATAGCCTAAGGCTCTCACTGATCCCCCTAATGGAAGATCCTCATCAATATCTTTGCAACCAACTATCATGAGCTCTAAATGAAGATCGTATGCAAAAGTTAAGACCCCGGGAAGTTGATGTACTAACTTACCCCAACGGGGCCCACATGACTTTTGGTGCTTCATCTCCTAGGGTTAGGTTTTTGGATGTCTAGGGTTTTGGAATTAATGTTTATTGTAAAAAGGACTTCAGAGCCTCATTGTATTGATCTTCTTGTGAATGAGCATAGTATTCACATGTCTTCTCAGAGATAAGCTGCCACCATTCTAGCAAGCTTGTTTTCAGTCTGCATTTTACAGTTTTCAGCATATTTCTTATTTAATAGAAGTCAAGTTTTATTGTATATTTGTTGTTGTTCACTATGTCTCTATGTTAATATTATGAATCTATGGTTTCATTTCGTTCCTCTCATAAATGTGGATTAGCGGTATCATAGCAGTGTGCTCCTTGTCATTTTTTAAATGCATGTCCTCAACGCGGTTAGGGTATAAATAGTTGGGTCTCGAGCTTGTTTCTCTTGAGGAAAACTGCTCTCGCATGCACAAGAAACTGTCCATGGAGGTAGAAAAAGAAATATGATGCAACAAAATATCCTTTCAAAATGTTGCTCTAGGAATCCCTTGAGTGACAAAGGAATGAGATGATGGACAACTTTGCACAAATCCTTCGACGGTTGTTGACAAGCAACACATCCATCTCAAGTGGAGGCACTGTCCTCTTCATGGTACATATCAATTTTGATATTATTATATTTGAAGGTTAGATAGATTAGGATGTCGTAGATAAATGGTTGAGCCTTCTAGAAGAGTATTTTTCTGTCCACAACGTTTTCGATAAAGAAAATATTACATTTGCACTCCTCAAGGCCGTCTCTCATGTCAAAATTGGTGGGATACTTTTTGTGAGAAAAAGGAAATATAGGGATCCAAATTATTTGCAGTTTCACCCACTTGGGGTTTCTTCATGGATGTTATTAAGGAAAAATACTACCCTGTTGGAAGTTATGACGACTTGTATACAAGATGGGCCACACTATGGCAATAAATAGACCAAACAGTGCCAGAGTTCACCAATGTCTTCCATATGTTGCACACCAAGATGGGTATCAAATATTATGAGCGATATATGGTGCTCAAGTACCACGTCGTTCTGCATAGACACATCCAGACAGAAATGGAATTTTTGGACATCTCATCCTTGGGCACGACCTATCGATATGCTGTCAAAATTGAGCAAAAGCTTAAAGAAAAGACGTGATAGTTTGGGTCTCGGATAGTAGAAGCAGGGTAAGGGCAGCCCCAACCCATAGAAAAAAGGATAGAGAAAATATGGGAAACCTAAGGACAACCAGTCCAACTTGCAAGCAAAGAAGGATAATGGGAAGACGAAGAAAGATATCGGAAAGTGGTGTGACTTCCATAAGAGCCCCTAGCATAACACTACTGATTATCGCTCAAAGAAGTCATTGGTGGCTAAGGTAAAATCCTCTGAATCAGATGCGAATTTCGACTCTGAGTCAGAACCAGAAAGGGGAGACAGATCATTGATGCAGAACCTAGTGTCACCATTTCTACCACCAAGATCCATCTCGATGAAATTGATGATCCACAGGAAGGTGAGCGCCTCTTTCATTCACATATGTAGGTGAAAGGCACTCAACTACATTTCATTGTTGATAGTGGTAGCCAAAAAAACCTCATCTCAATAGAGGTCATCAAGCGACTATCCCTACCGACAACACCGCATCCGAAGCCCCACACCATTGGATGACTTCGGCAAGGAAGCGATCTTCGCGTCAGCCAACAGTGTCACCTTTCATACGACATCAAGCCATTCAAAGATGAGGTATTTTGTGATGTTTCTCCCCTTGAAGTTTGTGATGTTCTTTTGGGCCAACCTTATTTATGGAAATGTCATGTTGTATATGAGTCTAGGCCTCACAGTGTTATTATTACTTTGAATTGGAAATTGTACAGGATACCCAAGGTAGTCCCACCTAGTGTTATTTCCTTGATCTCTGCCAAGCAATGCAAGAAGGTCATTTCTCATACCGGGAAGTTTGTCTTCTTTGTGATTCACTCTCAGAGTGAGTGAAAGGTTGCATCCACATCCATGGCCTCCGCGGATGACCTCTCCATGTAGCAGAAGCAAGTGGATAAGATCATAGAAGAATACAAAGACATATTCTCATCACCTACTGGGGTACCTCTGCACTGTCAGGTCAAGCATCCCATCAATATGACCCCCGACACACTGCTACCCAATGGTCCAGTCTATCATCACTCTCTACTAAAAAATGAGGAGATCAAGTGTTTGATCTAATAACTACTCCACAAGGGGCACATCCGACCCAACTCATCACCTTGTGGAAGCCCAATCGTGTTGGTGTAGAAGAAATATGGGACATGACGACTCTGCATCGATTACTAGGCCCTAAATAAAATCACAGTCAGGAACTTGTGCCCGATTCCTTGAATTGACGATTTCCTTGATCAACTCAAGGGGGGAAAATACTTCAATAAGATTGATCTGAATTCTGGATACCATCAGGTCCCAATAGAGAAAATAGATGTACTGAAAACTGCCTTCAAGTCAAAAGAAGGTCTTTTTGAATGGTTGGTCATGTCATTTGGTTTGAAAAATTCCCCAACAAATTTTATGAGGATGATGGATCATATCTTGTGACCTTTCACTAATTATTTTTTGGTGGTGTATCTGGATGACATCCTCATCTACACCAAGACTTGGGTAGAACATTTGCAACATATTAAGCAAGTTTTGCACACTCTGAGATAGAAGAAGATATATGCCAACTTGGAAAAATGCTCTTTTGGCATGGACAAGGTCCAGTACCTAGGATACATTGTTGATGCACATGGTGTGCATGTTGATTCAGCCAAGATCCAATTCATCTGGGACTGGCCATCCCCAACCACGCTCACTGAGATTCATATCTTCTTAGGCCTTGCCAATTTCTATCGCTGATTCGTGTTGGGATTCTCCTGTATTGCATGGGCCCTAAGCCAAACAACCAGGGGTGGTGGTAAGGAAAATTTGTGTGGGGCCTATACCAACATAAATTGTTTGATGATATGAAGAAACGCTTGTGCTCAACCCTGGATCTTTCATTACCTAACCTGCAACAACCCTTTGAGATCGAGACACATGCTTTAGACTATGTTGTGGGCACAGTCCTCACTCAACACAGCCACCCTGTGGCCTATCATAGTGAGACAATATCAGATGTCATTCGTAAGTACTCTAATTACTACAAAGAAATGTACTCCATTGTGTAATATTGTCGCCAGTGGAGGAATTACATTCTTGAGAAGGAAACAACCATCCACATTGATCATAAGTTGTTGTAGTTCATGCAAAAACAAGGAAAATTGCAGAATGAATTCCATCAGAAGTGTTCCACATATTTGCAACAGTTCCACCTCAACATCAAATATAAAATAGGAAGTACCAACTGATTCGTTGATTTCCTTAGCTGACCTCTAGTCGTGGTACTCACCACCGTGCTAGACTCTTGCAACTAAGAGACCTCTGGATGGCCCCACCTCTATGAGACAGATCCGGATTTCACCAACACCTACCAGATGTTGGGCACAAACACAATTGTCATTAATATTTAGGTCGGTTTGTTGTGCCATCTGGTCCATCTCTGCGTTCCATCAAACGAGCGAATGAAGCTGATTTGGGAATCCAACTACAATAAGGGGGTAGGACACTTCGACGTGGAAACGACAGTGGTAGTGCTGAAATGACATTTGTACTGGTCAAAAGTTTGACATGATGCCAGCAAGTATATTCGGTCCTACACTACCTGTGCTATTGCCAAAATGACCACTAAGAAAAAAGGCATGTACACTTCTCTATCGACTTCTGAAAGGCCCTGGGAATCCATCTCAGTGGACTACATGTTGGGTCTTCCATCCACCAAGCGGGGAATGACAGTGTTTTTGTGGTTTTTGATCGCTTTTCGAAAATGGCGATTATGGACGGCTGCAAGAAGAGTATCATAGCAGAGGCCACTGCCAAGCTCTTCTTTGAACGAGTGTGGGTACACTTTGGGATCCCACAAACCATTATCTCATATTGGGACAGTCAGTTCGTCAACACATTTTGGTTGAGCCTCTGGTCACTACTGGACACCAATCTCACCAAGTTCACTGCCTTCCACCCCCGGCAGACGGATGGCCAAACCAAGGTTGTCAACCAGATGATCGTGCACATCCTACACATGTAAAATTCCAATAACTTCTACACATGGGATGAGAGTCTTCCCTATGTTCAACACAGCTACAACAGAGCCATACATAGCTCAACTGACCACAAACCCTTTCAGGTGGGGTTGGGATTTCAACCATTGAGTCCCATGGATGTTGCACTACCCCTTGCGGCCACCCAAGCAGACTCATTGCATGCTCCAATTGAAGTTGAAAAGGCCACCTGGTTCATTGAGCAGATCCAACACATCTTCCAATAGGTTCAAGATATTTT
Organism: Picea mariana; assembly: GCA_032191745.1. NCBI lineage: Eukaryota > Viridiplantae > Streptophyta > Pinopsida > Pinales > Pinaceae > Picea > Picea mariana. The sequence goes on along the minus strand of JASDQU010589877.1, from coordinate 37,112 downwards.
ACATAAGTCCAATGCCAAGTACAATTCGTTCCATGATCAGGTGCCACACCAGTTTTAGGTGGGAGACAAAGTTTGGTTGCACTTGCAAAAAGAACACCTTACAGGGCCTCATCGGAAGCTTCGTCCACTTCGTTATGGACCTTACACCATCACCAAGGCTATGGGTGAAAATGCATTTTAACTCAACCTTCCCCCTTTCCTTGGCTTGCACCCAGTGTTCAATGTGGATCTCCTTCGGCCTTATTTTCCACCATTATTGGACACCTTAGAGATAACAGAAGAATTGAAACCAATAAAAATAAACCATAACTGCATGGAACATGAATTCACTGGTCATATCATGGACACTCAAGTAAAGGTCACTCGCCAGCAGAGGATCCATATTTATCAGGTTGTCAAAGCAGGGCAGCTCCTGCACCAAGGCAAGTGGCTCACCCAAGGCCAAATTCAGCAGAAATTTACTCATCTGATGGGGGAACTGAACGCAATGGAGACCATTGTTTCCTAATGTGGGAGGATTTATCTATGAGTATCCCTATGGCCACCCACCTTTTCCAACTAGCTCAAAACAATTTTTTGGCAACTTACTATTTTTAGCAGTTTTTCATGTCCTAAACTTCTGGGGCCATTTTGAGGGCCTAAACGACTTTTTTCAGAATCATACACCTCAATGGGGGACAAAGGATTTTTTTGAGCCCCCTAAATGAATCTCCTCATCAAGACCTTTCCAACGATCAATCGTGCACCGTAAACAGAGATCGTATCCAAAAGTTATGACCCTGGGAAGTTGATGTACTAACTTACCCCAATGGGGCCTACATGAATTTTGGCGCTTCATCTCCTAGGGTTAGTCTTTTGGATGTCTAGGGTTTTTTCATTCATGTTTATGGTAAAAATTCATTTGGATCCTCATTGTACTGATATTCTTGTGAATTATCGTAGACGTCACATCTCTTCTCAGAGATAAGTTGCCACCATTCTAGCAAGCTTGTTTTCAGTCTGCATTTTATAGTTTTCAACATATTTCTTATTTAATAGAAGTCAAGTTTTACTATATCTATGTTATTTTTCATTGTGTCTATGTGTTAATATTATAAATCTGTGGTTTCTTTTCATTCTGCTCATAAATCTGGATCATAAGAGCTTAGAAATGGCCTCCGTTGTGATACTATTTTTACAAGGTGTCAAAATGGCCATCTTAGAGAACTAGTCAACAACCAAAAATACACAGTCATTGTCATGCTTGGTTGAAGGCAAGCCCAAACATGTAGTCCATGGATATGGATTCCCAGGGTTTGTCTAAGGTAGGTAGAGGAGTGTACAATTCATACTTCTTGATGGTATATTTGGTGATAGCAAAAGTATTGCATGATCTGATATACCTATTGACGTCTTCTTGAAGCTTTGACTAGTAGGAGTAATTTTGAAACATTTCCATTGTATTCTCCACACTGAAGTTCCCTGTCGCTCGACCATAATGCACCTCTGAAATCAATTTCTCATGCTCACTTAAAGGAACATAGAGATGGCCCATATGGTATATAATTTCACACTGAATTGAAAGTCTAAGAATAGTTTACCTATGCCCAATGTTCGATACGTAACAACAAAGTCAAGGTTATTGTCATAAAATTAGGGCCACCCAAAGGTCTCATTTCCACAATATTTGAACATTGTAGTCAATGTTGCAACTAGAGGTCGATTGAGGCAATCTACAACACAATTTTTGTTTCCCTTCTTGTACATCATATTCAAGTGGAACTGTTGCAAGTACATGGACCACTTCTAGTGACAAATTTTATGTAACTTTCCTTGCACCTACATGAATTGAAATTAGTTGTGATTACTGTAGATGAATGTTTCATTCCATAGGATGTAATGTTTCCATTGGAAATATGTGTACACGATGGAGTACATCTCTTTTCCATGGGTGGCGTACTGGTAAACTACATAAGAAAGTGTCCCGCTATGATAAGTTACCAGATGTGTATGTTGAGTGAGGACTACACCAACAAAGTAATCTAAACCATATGTCCCAATCTCGAAGGGTTGTTACAAGTTTGGTGGAGTGAGTACTAGTGCAAGAAAAAGGGGTGTTTCAAATCTTTGAATGCTTTTTGTTGTAACTCGGACCCAATGAACTTGGATTTGGCCCCACCCTTGGCCACTTGGATTAGGGGCCAAGTGATATGAGAGAACCCCAACATGAACCTATGATAGAAGTTGGTGAGGCCCAAGAAACTGCGAAGCTTTGTTAAAGTCATAGGGGCCAGTCAATCATGAATTATTTGGATCTTGTCTAGATCCACATTTACACCATGTTCATCCACAATCTATCTTGGATACTAAATTATTTGCACGTCGAAAGGGAATTTCTCCAAATTGGCATATCACTTACATTTTCATATGGTGCTCAAGAATTGCTAAGTGTGCTGCAAATGTTCTACTCATTTTTTGTTGAAGACGAGAATATCATATAAATATATGACCACAAATTTTTGTGTGAATGGCCTCAAAATATCATCCATCATCCTCATGAATGTTGTTGGAGTGTTAATCTAGCCAAAAGGCATGACCAAACACTCAAGAATGATTTCTTTGGACTTGAAGGTAGTCTTCCATACATCAATCTACTCAATGGGTACCTAGTGGTATCTTGAAATTAGATCAATCTTACTAAAAAAATTGGCACCCTTGATTTGATCAAGAAGATCATCATTCCAGGGGATTAGATGTTGATTCTTGACTATGATTTTTTTTTAGAGATATGTAATCAATACAGAGTCTCCATGTCTCATCCTTCTTCTGCACCAACACAATTGAGATTTTTCAAGGTGAGGAGATCAGTCAAATGTGTCCCTTTTGGATGAACTCTTGAACTTCACATTTGATTTCTTCATTCTTTAAAATATAGAGTTTGGATACTGGTCCATTAATAAAATCAACACCATGTATAAAATAAATTGAATTCTTAATATAGTAGTGCAAAGGCACCATTGTAGGTGAAGAAATGTATCTCTCTATTCTTCCACTATTTTTTCCACCTACCTCTACTATGTAAAGAGACCCTTTGTAGAGTTCATGGTGGTCACAGTGATATTCTACTCACCATCCAACCAAATCATGAAGAGGATAAATATATTAGTTTGATATTTACCTTCCTACACTGCTTCACTGAGATCAAGGAAACTACGGTAGTATAAACTACCTCTAGTTCCTTGTAAAGTTGACCTCCCAAAGTAACAATGACACTATGGGGTCTAGACTCATAAAAAATACGATGTTTCCACAGATAG
>JASDQU010589877.1:9237-26005 GCA_032191745.1 Picea mariana | reverse complement strand
GGATTGTTTTAAATATTATAATCTTTATTTTATTTGATTGTTTAAATAATATAAATATTAGTTGTTTAATTATTAATATTTTAAAATATCTATTTACTTACTAAAGTTTTAAATAATGAATATATATATATATAACTTTATATTAATTATTTAAAATATATTTAATAAAGAGGACTCTACAACCTGGAAGGGTTAGACACTTAAAGAAGAAAGCTAGTTAGGGTAAGGGGCGAGGATACCACAGTGCTAGCGTAGCTATCCATGTAAGAAAGATAGAAGGATACCTACCAAGATACCAAGCTTAGATTCTTTCAACCCCGACCTTTAACCACTTACCCTAAAGAGAGTAATGCTTGTTTACAGAGAAGTAAAAAAAAAAACTTACGCCTAACCCTATGTTTGAAAGTATAAGTTGAGAGAATGTGAACTGCCTTAGACTCTTCTCTGACAATCATTTGGTTTGATGCAGATTCAATTGTTCCATATGGTTAGGACTCGGGGAAATCGGGGCATCATCGCAAGGACTGCCAACGTCAGCGTTGCCACCACCATCACCTGAATTAACTCTCATTTTGCACTCTTTGGAGGCTATTAATGAGACTTTAAAGGGGCTTCAGACAACAGATGTCGAAGTGGAACAACCACCATCTGGAGTGGGTAACCCTGAAGCATCACTAGAGAACTACAGAAGATAAAACTCCCAGAGTTTGTCAGGGGTTGTGCCAGTGAACGTGCGGAGGTATGGTTGGAAGGAATGACATGATGTTTCACCTTAAGAGACTATGCTTCCACATCATAGGCTAAAATAACAATCTTTCAGTTGAGGGACAGTGCCTTGAACTGGTGGGGTAACCTGGAGAGGCAGTTGCACCTTACCCCAGACACCGTCTCATGGAAACCTTTTGAGGACAGGTTACAGAGGAAATATTTGTCAGCTTACTACGAGGAACAACAGGTGGGAGCATTTCATGCTCTAGTTCAAGGAAACAGGATCGTCGAAAAGTACGAGATCAGGTTCATGGAGTTGGTAAAATATGTTTCGTACATGGATAATGATCAACGACAGGAAGAATGCTTTGTCTATGGGTTAAACCCTAAGATAAGGGCCATGGTACAGATGTGGAAACCATTGTCAGTAGCGGAAGCAGTTTAAAATGCACGTTATGCAGAGGAACATATGAGCTTAAACGAAGGTATGAGATTGGCCTTTCCACAACATCCTGAATTCGTGGGGAAGGCCCCTAGGACCTTCTCCAGGGGAGGGAGCTCTAGATCTCCTCCTTATGGTAATAGAGTCGCACCTAGGACAGTTGCTATAGGTAATTCAATGGCAGCAAGTGTAGCATCCCACTCATCAACAACGACGTGGGCAGGTCCACGACCTTCTCAGGGAGCAACAAGTAGGGGCAGGGGCTCTAGGGGAAGGAACGCATTTCAGAGACCGCCACAGAGAAGTATGCAGGTTCCATCTCGTGTTACATGTTGGGGATGTCGAGGACCCCATTACCAGCATGACTGCCTAGAGTTGCAAGCAGGATTTGTGCATAGAGAAGGAAAGGCCCCGATGGGAAGAGCAAGTAGTAGCCACCATATTTATGCAACGGTTAATAATCGTCAGGAAGAAAATCAATCCACGGTGGTGGAGTCGTCAGGTACGCTAAATCATGTCAATGTTAAAATTTTATTTGATTCTGGTGCTACAGATAGTTTCATTTCACCATCTGCATTAGAAAAGTGTGGGTTGGTAGCCTATGAGCACGATGACTTTAAACAAGTCGAGATGGCTTTGGGGAAAAAACAATCGATAGGACCTAGCATTGATAATTGTCTAGTAGACCTAGGAGTGGGTACTACCAGGTTAAAGTTATATGTCACTACTCTCGGGACGTATGACCTAATCGTTGGAATGGATTGGTTAGAATCCCATCGAGATATGGTAGATTGTTTTGCGAAAAGGGTGCTTTGTGTTGACGATGAAGGAAGGCCAGTAGAGATCCACGGTGTACGGAGAAAGGTGTCTCTATGATTTATCTCGACTATGAATTTTAAACGTTCCATGAGGAAAGGGTGTCAACTATATGCAGTGGAAGCAGTGAATGAAAGGAGAGGACCCTCCTTGGATTAGTACCGTGTATTGTCAAAGTTTAAGGATGTTTTTCCGAAAGAGTTGCCAAGGTTACCTCTTGAGAGGGAGATTGATTTTACTTTTGAGCTAAAACCTTGTGCAGAGCCAATTTCCAAGACTCCTTATAGGATGACAGTGCCAAAACTTTGTGAGTTGTAGATGCAGTTGAAAGAACTACTCAACTTAGGGATAATAAGGCCTAGTGTCTCGCCTTGGGGTGCACCAGTAATTTTTGTGAAGAAGAAGGATGGTTCCTTATGACTATGTATACATTATAGGGACTTGAACCGTGCTACAGTGAAAAATAGGTACCCAATTCCACAGATAGATGATCTCCTTGATCAAATGAAAGGAACAACGGTGTTCTCAAAAATTGATTTGCGATCAGGTTATCACCAGTTAAGGATTAAGGAAGGCGATATTCCTAAAACTACATTTAGAACTCGATTTGGGCATTACGAGTTCATGGTAGTACCTTTTGGTTTGAATAATGCGCTATAAGTATTCATGAGCCTCGTGAATGGTGTATTCCGAAAGTACTTATACTGCTTTGTACAGGTCTTTCTAGATGATATCCTCATCTATTCCAAGAATGAAAGAGAACATGAGGAACACTTGCGAGTGGTGTTGTCCTTCCTTAGAGAGAACAAATTGTATGGAAAGTTGTCAAAGTGTTGTTTCTTCCAGAAATAAATTCACTATTTAGGTCATATCATCTCCAGTGATGGAATCTTTATGGACCCATAAAAGGTAAAGGCCATTATGGAATGGCCAGTACCGAAAAATGTGCATGAGGTAAGAAGCTTCATGGGGCTAGAAGGTTATTACCAAATATTTGTCGAAGGGTTCTCTAAAATAGTGAATACCATCACCACTTTACAGTGCAAGGGGGTCAGGTATGAATGGACAGAAAAATGTGATAGTGCATTCATCGAGCTTAAGAGGTTACTAACTAGTGCACCAATTCTACGATTGTCGGATATGGAAAAATACTTCACAGTCTGTACGGATGCCTCAAATCAAGGGTTGGGGGCCGTGCTAATGCAGGATGGAAAAGTGATAGCATATGCGTTAAGGAAGTTGAAGCAACATGAGGAGCTTTATGCTACTCATTATTTGGAGTTGGCAGCTATAATGCTAGCTCTAAAACTTTGGAGGCACTATCTAGTGGGTTGAAATTTTGAGCTCAAAACGGACCATGAAAATTTAAAACATCTCTTCATGCAAAGGGATCTCAATGTCAGGAAGAGGCGATGGAGTGAGATTATGAGTGAGTACGATTTTGGTATTTCGTACATGAAGGGAAAAGAAAATGTGGTCACGGATGCCTTGATTAGGAGACCACGTGTCTTCTCCTTGGTACCCTTAAAAGTCAATCTTAGGGAGCAGGTGTTGGGGAAACTCCTTGGAGATAGTTGGTATTTAAATGTTACTTCAACCCTCTAGAGTGGGAGGCAATTAGATCCAAAGTATGAAGGATATAGCCTGGAAGAAGATGGACTATTAAGATATCAAGGAAGGATGTACATCCCCAAAGGTGGGGATATTTGAAGCGTCATACTGAAGGAATCCCATAGAGCACTTTATTGTGTGCATCCGGGTGTGAAGAAAATGTTCACAGGCATGAAGAACCTTTTCTTCTAGGTAGGCATGAAGCGTGATGTAGTCCATTGCATCACCAAGTTCCTAGAGTGTCAACAAGTGAAAGCCGACCACCACCACTCGACAGGTATCCTACAACCACATCTTGTCCCTATGTCCAAGTGGGAAGTAATTTCTATGGATTTTGTTGTGGGATTGTTGCTCACATCGCATAGACACAATGCCATTCTTGTGATAGTTGATAAGTTGACCAAGAGTGCTCATTTGATTCCAGTTAGAGACACTTACAATGTCACTGATGTGGCATGTGTGTTTGTAAGTGAGGTCATTTGTTTGCACAGGATACCCAAGAAGATCATTTCAGATAGGGACTCTAGATTCACTTCTAGGTTTTGGACAAGTTTACAGTCAGTGCTGGGGACTCATTTGAACTTAAGCACAACTTATCATCCTGAAACAGATGGGAAAACTAAGGGAGTAAATCAGGTCATGGAAGACATTCTTAGGATGTATGTTATGGATAATCAAACCCATTGGGAGAAGTACCTACCTTTGGTAGAGTTCGCCTACAATAACAGTTTTCATAGATCCATTGGAATGACACCCTACGAAGCTTTGTATGGAAGGCCATGTAGAACACCGTTGAGTTGGGAAAGATTAGAAGACTGAGTGACAGTTGGGCCAGAATTTATTCAAGAGATGGAAGAACAGGTGATTCAGATTAGGCAGAGACTAAAGGAAGCACATGATAGACAGAGAATTTATGTTGATGCGCATAGTACTGACCGAAGTTATAAAGTGGGAGATCAAGTTTTCATTCGTATCAGGCCTAATAAGAGTACCATTTGGTTCAGAAAGGGGACAAATTTGTCACCTCGATTTATAGGACCATTCAAAATCCAAGAGAGAATTGGACCCGTTGCCTATCGTCTCATACTGCCACCCCACTTGCATAAAACTCGTAATATTTTTCATGTATCTGTTCTACGTCATTATGTTGTTGATGAATCTCATAAACTGAATTGGAAGGAATTGCAGGTATCAGACGTGAGAACCCTCATGGTAGAACCGTTACGCATATTGGACCGTAGAGTCCGACATGTCCGGAACCGTCTGGTAGATCAAGTTAAGGTCCAGTGGGAAAAGTATAGTCCAAGATCTGTTACTTGGGAGGATGCCGAGACATTACAACGAGATCATCCCTCACTTTTTTGACCACCTCGAGAATATGTTGCTCGAAGGTTGGGTGTCTGTAACGCCACCTTTTAACTTAGACAACTAGGATTACCTCAGGCCTAATCACCTTTATTTTCTATTCACTATGAAGCTATTAATGATACACTTGAACTTTTAAGACGTAGGAACCTATGTGAATGTCAATTCTATGAATGTTTAACGTTATTTGAATGATGATGGATATTATGCAATCTACTATGTGAACGTCAATTATATGAATGTTTAACGTTATTTGAATGATTATGGATATTATGCAATCTATTATGTGAATGCCAATTCTATGAATGTTTATCGTTATTTGAATGATGATGGATATTATGCAATCTACTATGTGAATGTCAATTCTATGAATGTTTAACGTTATTTGAATGATGGTGGATATTATGCAATCTAGTATGTGAATGTCAATTCTATGAATGGTTAACATTATTTGAATGATGATGAATATTATGTGATCTATTTCTAACTTGAAAATTTTGAAATTTAAAGTTGTTGGTACGTGGATACCGAGTTGGGATTATGGTTGAATGCATATACATAATGATAATGCATAGATATGTAAGAGTTTGTGTTATAGACTAATCTACAGGTCAATGGGATAAGAAATGGCCAAAGGAAATAATAATAAAAGTGGATGTCATGAACACCGACCTAGAAACAATATGGTATGAATCCTTGTATGTGAAATTATGTTGGTACGAATGCATTTCTATGATATATGGACCAATGAAGGTTTTTCAGGTGGTGAGACTGCCTAAAACTGAATATACGATGACAAAATTCCCAGCAACACAGTGCCACTGTATATTCCATGGTAGGGTGTGGACCCTAGTCCTATTAGGAGGGGTGGAGGCATTTCCCACTGTGTATCCTTTGAAACCTGGAGTCATGGGAGGATGGTGTTAGCTCATGCTCCCCTACACGTGTGATGATGACTTTCCGTTGCATGTTGGGGAAGCTCAGTCAAGAGAGTGACACTTCCGCTTACAGGTTCTATTTGGAGTTAGGTCAATATAGTTGACGCTCCAAGATAATCCAGCATAGGAAGGATAGGGATGGAAGATGAAATTAAGTTAGGGAGGAAGGATGGATATAAATAGTTGAGAGTGTATGGGGATTTTCCTTATAGTGGAATTTATTGTTTTACCTTTTTGAAAAGAGAATATGTAAATATGTAAATTTATAATTGCTTAACTGAACTACAATTATCGAAATGAATGTTGTTGTGATAAATTATTATAATTGAGGGATTTTGAGAACATTTTAATAGTTTACTAACTTTTATGAAATGAATGGTCTTGTTGATTGGATTGGNNNNAGTACATACGTGAGCCTCGTATGTTCTAGATACGCATGCATTTCTTGCACATGTACACTAGTATGTATAAGTTTTGCTTACTGATAATGTTGTTTATTTGATGTGGATGTATGAACCATGTGCCATTTCACTTGTATAGTAAATTACTCTAACTTCGGGATGACGTTTCTTGAAGGGTGGGTGTATGTAACAACCCTAATTAATTCTTTAATTATCATAAATGATAAATATTAGTTTAATGAATTATTAAAATAGATTTTATGGGGACTTTATTATAATATAATTATTATTGGTAGTTGAACCATTTAATGGGAGGGATAAGGTGGTTGATGGATTAATGAGGGGAAGGTGGTTGGACAAAGGATGGCGAGAAGGAAGATAAAGGGGAAGAGAGGAATCGGGAAGGGGGATCGTTTTTTTTGGGTTTGGGTGATATTTTGGTTTATGGCAAGGTAAGAAATTTTGTACAGAAAGGAGGAGGAGGGGAGGAAACAGTTTGGACTGCATCAATTTTTCTTACAGTTTGCTTGAGGACTACCACAGGAGCACATGTTGCTGGGAATTTTGGGCTCGGGGGCTAGGAAACCGTAAGGATTTCCTGGGGCTATGGAGATGGAGAGGTTGTCCCTAGTTGGATGGGAGGTTAATCAGTTTGGGCAGGATTCATTCGCTTTAGTTCAACATCAGGTTGAGGTAAATACCTCATGCTCATTATATTGTTGTTCATTATTATGTTGTTCATTATGCTCATTATGTTGTTGTTCATTATTATGCTATTTATTATGCTATGTTGTTGTTCATTATGCTCATTATGTTGTTGTTCATTATTATGCTATTCATTATGCTATGTTGTTGTTCATTATGCTATGTTGATGTTCATTATGTTGTTGAACATTATTTTTATCATGGAATAGTAAATAAAGAAGTAAATTAGAAGGAATTTTTGTATTTATATTTATTTTTTGAGGCTCAGGCCTTACACTTGTCTTCATGCATATGTTCTCTCTCTATATGTTCTTTATCTTCACATGTTTCTCTCCTTATGTGACTTCCCCTAAAAGTATACCTTCTCTGAGCAATCCTTCTCTCTCTTCCTTTGACATCATGGGAAAAATGATAACTCCCCTAGTCGATATGTCTCCCCCTGTCTACATACTTCTAATCTTCTGTTCTACATATCTTTCTCTGTTAATTTCTCTTCGCTTGAATTCTATGCAAGATGTCATGTAAATCAATGTAGGGTTGCCTATAAGTTTTTCTTTTCCTCTCTTTCAGTGCTTGCTAATTGTCCATTGGTGATTCCTCTTGTAATTATCTGATATATATAAAAAATAGTCATTACTTGATTTGAAATGATTTGTCATGACCATATTGTTCAACAATGTCCTTCTAATGATATAACTTCTACTAGAGGTTTCTCTTTCCATGTTCTGTTGTTCCTTTCCCTGCTTGCATTTCTATGACCAATTGATTCCACTTATTCCAATTATAAATACATTGTTAATCATTTTCTCTGACCGAAGTGTTTTGTACCTTCTAAGTATCCATCTATGTCCATAATTGCTATGCATATTCTCTGACCCATGTTTTTTGTACCTGCTAAATATCCATTTCTATCCATATGTCGCAAATTGTTCATAACTTTGTTACTCAACTATCCAGAACGTTGACCCATCTATCACTTTGTACTTATGCTATTTGACTGCTCTGAATATGTATCTGAAAATACTTCAACCTACTCAAAGGATGTTTCTTTGATCTGTAGTAGCTACTACACTGACTCCCCCTATTCAATATTCATATTTAATGAGAGTCTCTAAGCCAGATGGCTTAGAACAATGGAGGAATTCGCCCTAATGCAGAGTAGTCTTCCTCTTCGTTTGTAGACTCATAATCTCTTTAAACTATGAATTCTTCCTTTATTCTTGTGGATTGATATCACACTACAATTCTTGAAAGTACAATTTCTTGGGCCTGTTTTTTATTCACCTTCTCTTCTTTTCTTTCTTGTACTACTGCAAAGCATGCGATCTCTACGACCTGTTATTTATTCACCTGTTCTTCTTGTTTTTCATTTCTTCTCCAAACCTTCTAGTATCTGATGTCTTCTTTTTTCCTTGTATATTTGTCTTCATCTCATAATATTACCAATCCTGAGTGTATGACTTATGGGTTTCCTTCATTCACCTGATCTTCCTTTACCTATTCTTGTTTTCTTTCCAAACCTTCTTATCAGTGTTCTTTCTCAAGGAAGTATCCTTCATGCTTCTACAATCACGAGCTATGTGACCATAATTGTGGCATTTGTAACATTCAATATTGTTTGGGTCCACATAAGCATTTATTGCTTGAACATTTCTTTCATAAGCCCTGCAATATGCAACTTTATGTCCAAATTTAGTACAACAAAAACAATGACCATAAAGGAAATTTACATAACTAGGAGTGAATGATCTTCTTTATGGTGTAGTCCTTCTGAATTCCTTCCTTGGCTGATCATGATATTCTCTTCTATTCATCCCTTCATTCTGATTGAGGCTTCTTTGTGGCTTGAATGTGGAGGGTCTTCTTGAAGATGTATCTTTATCATTTTTATTTAATTCTGAATGACCGTGATTTCTTCCTTTGATTACTTGTGCATAACTCTTACTCTTTTGTTCATTATTATTTTCTGGCAACCTGGAGTGCTTCTCTTCAACATTTTCTATTGATGATGTGGATTTTTTTTGTCTCGTCATCGTTCTTGCTGAGCTTGACGATTTTGGCTCTTAATGTGACGACTTATTCTTCAATCTTCTCAACCTATTCTTCTTTCTTCATCATTTGACTCTTCATGACTTCTTTCGTTCTCTTTTCTTCTTCAAGTAAGATCTTCAATGAGATGACTTATTCTTCAAGTCTTCTTTCTCATTGACTGAATTTGGTTTCAATCTTGTTTTCCTTAACTTCTTCCTTCTGCACTACTTTCTTTCTTTGTGATATTATTTCTTCTTCTAAACCATGTTTCTGACCCTTGAGAGTTTCTTCAATCCTTTTGGCTTCTTCTAGCTGAGATTTTAGATTCATGATGACTAGTTGGGATTCTTTGAATATTTGAACACCTTTTTTTATCCTGATCAATTCTTTCTCAAGTGAATTTCTTTCTTCTCTTTCTTTATTTAGTTTATCTAAAGCATTGATTAGTTCTGCTTCAAGATCTACTGTGCCTTCTTCACAATATTCTTCTTCCGAATATGTCTGACATGATGAGCATCTCTCTTCTTGTTCTATATCTTCTTTGGCATTTTCTGACTCTGTGATGGGATAAAAATAGAGATTATGTAGCTTATACCAAACTTATTTAGTTGATGAACATTTTCGCACTTTGTCTTTTACTGAATCAGGTAATCCTTCCGAGATAAAATCCATTGCCATTTTTTTGTTTTTTTTCAATTCCTTCTTGGATATTTTTTTTGGCTTCTTTGTAGCGGTGTATCCTGTAACAACTGATTGCCAATCATATCCATGTGCTTGTAAAAACAAATTTTATCCTGATATTTCACATCTCATAGTTCTGACCAATTTGACCATCAAACCATGGTATTCCACTATCTTTGTATGCACTATTCGTGATCTCCATGATCTACCTTCCAGTGGTTAAATTGTTTACTGAAGGAACCTGCTCTGATACCAATTGTTGGAATATGGAGAGGGGGGATGGGTGAATCAATATGAACACTTTTGCCACTTTTAACCACAATATATAAACTTCAACTTAATCAATAATATATCATCAATGTATCATCAATATATCATGAGCATATAAGCATAAGCAACACCACATCAAGTACATAGTACACCATAATTTATGTGGAAACCCTAATGGGGGAAAACCACAAAATGTTTTCTTATATATCAAAGAATACATTCATTGGAAGAACCAACTTCCTAATTCTCTAGCTGCAAATGGAAGGAGATTGTGATCCCCTATTTACAGGCTTCAACCTAAAGGAATCTACAACCCCTTGAATTCTCTAGATCCAACCAGAAGGAGGCTACAACCCCCTGATTATCAAGCTCCAACTTGAAGGAAGTTACAACTCCATGAGCAAGCTCCAACTTGAAGGAAGTTACAACTCCGTGAGTTCTATGGATCCAACTAGAAGGAGGATACAACCCCCTGATTCTTAGGCTATGTTGACCAAAATTTGGTCATCTATATTTTCCCTCTCTCAGATTTATAAAAAAATAATATTGAAAGGTGAAAAATTTGAACTAATATAAGTTCCTTGAATAATACTCGGTCTCAGCTTTGCCATGCATTTTTTGGATAAGAAATCTGAGTTCGTATGATCAAAATATCCATGTTTATAATTTCAAGAGAAAAACAATGCCTATTCCTTTTCCCTTACCATGGACTCGCCATACTCCTTTTCCCTTCTCCCTCACATTTCCTCGAGTCCGCCCCCGACACTCTCACCTCACCTCACCCTACGTCACTCCCTCTCACTCTGCTCCCTACATTTCTCCATCCCCTCTTCTACCACTTGCATTTCTACCCTCCCCACTACACTACCCTTTCCCCCTTTCCTACACTCCCATGCCTGCTACACTCTTGTGCCTCCCACGCTTAACTCCTTTCATAAAACATTATTACTATTATATTACTCACCTTTAACTTTTCCATTTTATACATTATTTTATTTAACCCACATGTAACCTTATGCCATGTGCCCAAATCTCCTTGGATGACATGGAAATATGTTTAAGCCTATGGAGGAGTTCCACATGGAAGACAATTAATTGGAGACACATGGCGATATATTAATGGTTGGACGAAATTTAATCCAAGGGCCCATATTTGTCCACGAATTTTGATCAATGGTGGTTGAGTCACGATCTTGCAGAGGCCATAACTTGAGCTCCGGGTGTCGGAATAATGCAAACTTTATACCGTTGGAAAGATATTTTGACGTAGAAGATGATGGTATAGGTTTAAAAGGCCTAGAGTTGCTAAATTTTTCTTAGAAATTAAAATATCTATCAGCTTCATTTTAAATGGGAATGCGTAACAACTCAACTTCACGAGCTCATATCTTGAGATCCAGGTGATGGATTTGGACAAATTTTATACAGTTGGAAAGCTAAGACGATGAATATACCATATAAAATGATTTCCATGGATAAAAAAATTATTATCATTCACATATAATTAAAACACAGTCGTCCTCTTTTAAATGGAAATTAATTAAATTTAAAAAAATAAAAGTTTAATTAAACTTTTATTAAAAAAAGGAGAGGGACCCACTTTCAATATACTTGTATTAATGATGTGAATTTATTAATGAGTAATTAATTAAATGGAATGTTTCAAGAAGAAACTTTTATGGGAATTTCTAGAAGGAAGAAACCCTAACTACTCAAGTAGTTAGAAAATCTCTCCTTAAAAAGAGAAGAGAGGCTCCATCAAAGGTCCAAGAATCAATATTTTCAAAGGGGAAAGGAAGAATATTAGAGGAAGAAGAAGGTACAACCATGAATACACACTCAAGCTTCTAATCAAAAGAAAGAAATCTCCATCTTCTCCATTCTTTCTATTCTTCTACGCCACTTCTCATAGTTTTATGCTTGAATTTTAGAGTCGGGCACAAGGTTGGCTTGTTGAGTTTTCTTCTTATATTCTTATAAGATATTTTCGTATATGATCATGGAGTATTTTCAGCCACATACATGGCTGTCAAATATTTTTTAATGAAGAACATATTTCATGAATAAAACTCCACAAAGAATTTCTTTGGGGTTGATCTTGACTATATCTTGTAACTTTGAGTTTTAAGTATGAGATATTTGAGGTTGACCTATCAATTTCTCTTTTATTAGTAATTGCAGTACTCTGTTAAAATTATTTGAGATGATCAAATCATTTCTCTCCTATTTCTCATGAAGAAGATATGGATGTATTTATATACGATTAAGAATATTGTGTGTGATGTTGATCACAATTTCATTCTAATGTTGAATCCCTCCTTCAATATTTTCTTATTGTATAGATACTTTTGTTGCACATAAATATCATATTGGGTTATTGAAGAACCATTTTCATTTAAATATAAGCAATAAATATTTGGGGTTTGTTGTCTAGCACTCTCCTTACTCCAAGATATTCAAAGATATATCTTTTAGCCAAAGAGGAGAACCACCTCTCTAAAAATGAAGGAGTACTAATGTCCTCATGAGGTTTCCATTTTAGTCCTGATGGATTCAAGTGTCAACGGGCTCCAACCTGAAGGAAGCTCCAACTCCCTGATTCTATGGCTCCAACCATAAGGAGGCTACAACCCTCTTTCCTTGACCCGTCCTGACACCCTAAAATATAAGTGTAGTCCAATTGTCACTACCATAATCACTGTCATTGTCACTTTCGCTACCACTGCCACTGTCAAATCAACCTGTAACTATCAACCTATCACATCAACATGTCACTATATCCAACCGGTAACTATCACCAATACTCAACATTAATGAAACCAGATCCATGATCACCAAGAACACCTCTCAACCAGATCCTCAACATCACCAACACGTCTCTACCAATCATGTACCAAGATCACCAACATACCATCACAAGATATGTGTATCAACCATGTACCAAACCTGTACCATATCATGTACCAAATCATGTACCAAACCTGCACCAAATCATGCATCAATCATGTACTAAAACCAGTACTATACCATGTACCAAACCTATACCAATTCATGCATCAACCAAAACTTGTGCCAACACCATATCATGCATCAACTATGTATCTCACCATGCATAAATTTCACCAAGGATTTCCTCATACATATTGTTGGCCCTTGACCAAGTTTTGAGGATCGTTGGTCATGTTTGACCTATTTTTGGGACTTCGATAGGCTGTCGAAGGTGGAGCGCAAGACAAAGTAGATATCGCAGGATCTCGGCCCCTTTTTAGGGATTTTTGGGTTTTGGGCTTATGTAACGGCTATGGGAATGTCGGCCCATGGGTTTACCCATGTTTAGGCATGATTTTGTAATGTATAAATAAGTAGCTAGGCGATGTAGGATATGTGTTCGATCTATGTGATCGAAGGATTGTAAAGGTGCTAAGTGTTAGAGATCGATCTATGTGATCAAAGAAGTTGTAAGTGCTTCGTGCATACTGTTTGAGACTTGCAGGGCTGAGTGCAAGTGACTATAAGAGACTATATGCAGGCTTTGTGCTGTAGCCTAGCTTGAGGAAGGAGGATCTAGCGGAGAGTGTGCATATCTCTTGTCCTCTGCGAGGTTGATCTTGAGGCTTTGTGCATGTAAGAAGATTGAAAGAAGCTAATACAGAAGACGAAGAGTTGGTGGACGTAGCCCTAGGGTGGGGGTGAACCACGTACATATTGTTTTGCTATGCTTTGTATGATGTATTGATGTGTTAATGTGTTTACTTGCTTAGTGCTTTGATATAGATGATTGATATATAGATCTATTAATGCTACTTTCTTAATAATATGGATGAATGCTAGATCTGGCCTATGTGGATGTGCTTAGTGCTTGAATATAGTAGATTTGGTTGAATACTGTGATGACCTGTACTTAGGGTTTTATTTGTGAAGTAGATATTGGTTTAATACTGATGAACTATAACTGCTAAGTGCTCTGTTAAGGTGTTACAATCACAGATCTGTGTCCCAGCTAAGGTTGCAGACACTAGATTCATGCAACCACCCCTACCTCTACCCCGGGTGAGACTTCATCTGCTTCGCAAGTGTTGTCGAAAGGGTCGGTAGTTAGGGTTTTGTTGGTGCATTGTTGTAGCGTTGAACCTCGAGTCTACCCCTATGCCAACAAATGGTTTCGTTGTCGGGACGTGAAACTGTGATTGCTAGGAACTGAGGAAAAAGGAGCTTTGGGAAAAGATCTGACCTAAAACTGTGAAAGCTCTGTGCGTAGACCTCTTGCCCTAGTGAGCAGTATTCTACTTAACCTGTGAAGCTCTGTGCTAAGAAAAGAAGTTTGATATGAAGAAAATAGGTAAGATCTGTAAGCTTTGTTCTTTGTTAAAGGTAAGATAAGTGGAAATTTTTGTTTCAAAAGTATGGATCTAGGTATGTTTGATAAATTCTGTCCTAGCTTGAAAAGTAGGGCACAACTAGATGAAAGAAGAATTGATATGAATAGATCTGATAAGAATAGTGAAAGATATGTTATTCCTATGCATATAAATAATGTTTGGACTAACCAATGGATGCAGGATCCTAGAAAGAATTTTTTGCAGGCCAGCTACTATGATCTTAGTGCACAGTACAAGAAAGGTTGGGGATCATTTAAAAGAAAATGAGGATTAACCCTTTGTTACAGTTGCAAGAGACCGGGACATTTGACTAAGGAATGTCCTGGTAGAAGACCTAGTTGTCTTTGTTGTAAGGCTATGGACCATGAAGTTTTAGATTGCCCTAGAATGATTGCTAAGCTTGAAAAAATGAATATGAGACAAGAAGACCATGAGAAAGGTCAAGAAACTAAGACCATGGCAGAACCTCAGAAAGAATCAGAGACAGTATTGCTACAAATGAAAGAAACTCTGAATGACCACCGACGTATCAACTTATCAGATATCTTCAAAGAAAAAGAGTGCATAGAAGCAAGAATAGGGGACTTCGACATTGATTGTGTTATGGATGAAGAAACACAGGTGAATATTATGACAGAAAGAACTTTTGAAACTTTAGGAAATCCTGATATGATTCCTTCATTGGGAGGAATAGGATTATTTAGAGGGAAGATGATAAACCTATGTGGAAATCTCACTCAGATATCTATGAGTGCCTACAGAACTTTGATAGAGGACAAATTTGAAGTTGTTAAATTTATTGAGAACAACGCCCCATTTTCTATACTACTAGGAAAACCTTGGATTGAAAGAGATCAGGCCAGAAGGAAAGAAGAAGAATTTTTAGAGAAGAAGAAGCAAGAGTTGAAAGATTTCATGACTAGGAGGATCACACACTTGATTGAAGAACAAGAGAACATGTCGAAGCTATTTAACACCAGAGACTTGGATGTCGAAGCTGCAAGAACACAAGAAGACTCACAGAAGACTGAAGTACCTACCCCATATAGAGAAGAAGTATTATCGTTGAATCCTAGGAAAGAATCTCAACAGTGCGAAGTTACTATGCCAAGAGAAGATATGAATTAGAATGGAAAGAGGAATACCGAAATGAAGCTCACTGGGAGAAAGGCTAGAAAACTCAGCAAGAAGAGAGACAAGATAGAAAAACTACAGAAGGTTCCATAAGGAACTTCGTAGAAGGAAATTTTGCAAAACTGGAACTTCATCGGGATATCAGAACAACATCACATGGCACTTCACCGTGGCGAAGCAATATAGCCATTGGGAACAGTATAACCGTTAGACCGACACCCCGAATGGGTAGAAAGGAATTTATGGTCAGACATCACGCCATCAGACTGTTGGGACCACGCCATAATGGACATAACTGCAGTAATGAAGGCTTCTCGCCCATTGGAGAGATTCATTGCCTAGCTATCTACTTATTCCATCCAGCCTTGCACCGAGAAAACATTTTCCAATCATGATTATCTGAGCCCGTAGATTAGTTGATTTCACACAGTGATCATCACACTATCACCATCTATCCCGTTGCATTGAGTAGTTATTCTTCAAACCCGAGATATTCCACCACGAGCGTGTATTTCCGAAGAACTTAGCGCAGTCGAAGAGTCTGTGAAGGAGGTACTCATCGACCTCATGACTGAAAGAGTAATGTCTGTGGATGTACAAGTTTCATAGACAATAGGAGTGCAAGCCTCTCCGTCAATTTCTCACGGATCCGGACCATCTCGACCATCAACGGAAAAGAGAACTAAGCACATAGATGACCTAGCAAATGCGAAGTTGATCTTGACCATATTTCCCGACTACATCCCACCTCTGGCCGGCGCTGTGAGTCGTGATAGTGTGCTAAGAGATTTTGAGTACACCATGGTTTCTTCATACCTCCCGAAGGGGATACACGCAGTTAGAGCGCAACAGGAGAAGATCACCACGTTGAAGTTCAATGACTTCAACTTAGGATACCACAAGAACCATAACATGCTCACACCATACAAATACCTGACCAAGACAAAGGGGAAGAACTTGAAAATAATCCCCTAGCTGTGGATGATGAACCTCACGTAGTCCACCCTGTTGAATGTAATGAAAATCCCACACTTTGGAAGGCACCAGGAAGTCAACGCCTGTGTCTACTCCTACTTTCATGTTACCATGGCGGCTACTCTTGGATAGACCATTTTATCATAGTCAATTTGACGTTGATCCATAGGATTGAGTATGCAAGGACCCGATCTGCAGGACTTCTATCCAGGGAAAGACACAAATCACGCGTTATCACAGAAGATCAAGGATACATACAACGATGTTGAAAAGGGGACACGAGGCTACAAGATAGCTTCCATACAGAATGGC
>JASDQU010589876.1:102149-120066 GCA_032191745.1 Picea mariana | reverse complement strand
TATGTTTTTTCATTGTTTATGGTAATTATAATATTACTGTCTATATTAGACAGTAATATTATAATTACCATAAACAATGAAAAAACATATCATAAAAATACATTATAAAATAACATTTTTATAAACAAAATTTACAAGTGTATTAATGTCGTTACTCAAACAAATCAAGAATGTTATTACTCAAACAAATCAAGAATGGTATTAGTTAGTCAAATATCAGTGAAATATTTTGGTTCGTTATTGTAATCTTCAATAATGTCAAGAAGTATTAGAACATGATGGAGAGGTCTTTGTGTATTTTAAACATATAAATCAAGAATGTTATTAGTCAGTCAAATATGTCACCAAAAATATTTTGGTTCGTTAGTGTAATCTTCAATAATGTCAAGAACTAGAACATGATGGAGAGGTCTATATTTATATGTAAATATAAATACAAAGTAATGAGTAAAAATATTTTTGAAATAAAATGAATATTCATTACCATCTTTTATAAATATATTTCACATATATACTTACTTATTGGTTCACACTCATTTGATCTAATTGATTATTTCATTAACCTTTTTTCTACATCCTTTATCATTTCTTCTTCCTTAGTTAGTATAGGTAATTGGATAGCAAGAACTATGCGAGTTAGGATTTTCAAATTATAAAATCACTTTCTAATTGAAACTTTGCACTACACTTTCAAGTCACTTTCAAGTCTTGTGAAACATGGAAATGACATGCTCTATCTCCTTTGTAGACTTATTAGGGTTTTCCCTACCATCATCATCACTACCATATTCATTGATCTTCTTGTTACCTCCATCTCTAGATGAAATAGAAGTATTATTCATGGTGGGAACCAAGGTATTTCTAACAAAATGAGCAACAAATCCTCCTCTTTCATTAACTTCATTATTTCCTTTTTGCCTTCCTTTAGGGCTTGGTTCTCCGAGGGCCTTAGGATTTTTCTTTTCTTGGAGGATTTTCTCATTCCAATTGATATTTGAGCTAGCAGTTGTATAAACTTGATTAGGAACGGTTGATTCATTTACCTTGCCAATTCTAGGGTTATGAATGGGTATATTATCATTCCACTTCTCCTTGATATCAATGTATTCATTATCCCTATCTCCCTTTGCATGTGCTTCATCTTTAGAAAAGATGGAACTAAAATGGATGACTATATTATGAGTTTGAAATAACCCTAAGGGTCAAAACCCCAAATTGCATATGCTTCATTCAAATCAAAAGAAACCAAACCATGTGTCATCTCAACCAAATGAAATATGATTTCTAACTATGATTCCCATAAACTTAAAAGGAGTTGAAATAAACTAGCTCTTCTTCTTATGTTAAAAGAAAATGGACCACTTTACATATTGCCTGCAAAACTCTGTAAGATAGAAATGATTGCATACACATTTTGGAAGGAAGTAGGGCCTTCGGTAAAAACCATATAGCCTGATATAAGTGTAATAGTCAACTATAAAATTACTCACCATTCCTCATAAGAAAGTTCTAGGATTCTATGGTCAACCACTCTAGTTTCCACCTAGTTAGCATATGCATGAATGTTCCCATGAAGTAATCTTGAATTTTGTAGAAGTAGAGAGGAGATTTATGTCTCAAAAGAGCTGGGCACCACCATTACAGTACGTCTATATCAAAATTTATGTACACCTTTGCCACCGACCTCTCAAAAGAATTATAGAAAATTAACAAAAACAATATGTATGAATCCATAAAAAATATCCTAGTCTTCTTGAAACTTCAATATTTCCCCCCATTCCCACCCTCAAATGGTGGGGGTGGGAGGAAATATTAGAGAAAATGTATTAATAATATATTAATACATTTTCTCCAGTATTTTCCTCCACCCTCACCCTCAAATATCTCATTTGAAAATATTTCACCTTAGTTGAAAACAATCTTCTTATACAAAATATAGTACATAACATGTAAAACATGCCTAGCCTATATTTTATTTTCTAACTAATTATTTATATATTATTTTCTAACTAATTGAGTGAAGAGTCAATCCAACTTTTGATAAGGCTAAACTAGTTCACCAACCTTGGTCTAGTTTGCCTTGGAATTTTCTAATACATGCCATGAAATCCACTGCTTTAGAAAACCACAACCACCTCCATGTGCATCCAAGTAAACATCTTATTCAAATAATTTGGAAATCTTGGTTAGCTCTTGAGGACAAAGAATATTTTTAAAAGTAAAGGGGGGTGAGTGGCACATGTGTCTTTCCTTCCTCCTTTAAATTCACCACACTATGCTTGGAGTTGAAATGTTGAGCACACCAATTCACTACTCCTCTAAAATTGAATACATTTACCATGCAACCAACCTTCTCTAGTCATGATGTCCACAACTTGTTTTCATTTTGATCTTCCTATGATATTTCAAAATATAAATTGTGTCCTAGTGGAAATATTTATTGGCGGGTATCAATGAATTGAGAGTGTCTCTGTAAAAGGGATCCAATATTCTCTTGGGTGCCATAGTTTGTATTCCTAAATTTCTATCATCCTTGAGTGTAGACTCTAGAAAGACACACGTGAACTCTTACCCATGAAAAATCTACATATTCCACATTTATAGATATATATTTTATGGTACATGCCCAAATCCACCATAAGAGAATATGTCATCATCTAGCTTCCATCATACAACATRCATTGAAGTGATACATATCATTACACAAGGTCATCACTTATCACTTGTATTCATTACCTAGAAGGGGGAAGACRTAGGAGGTGGGATAGTGAAAAGGACTTTATCCAATGCCTCCACATATACATGCTAAAATTCATAAAGTATGCAAAGTGTGGGAACRCGCTTATGGAGGGTTATGAGGAGCCTCTACAACCATGTGGTAATGCAATGTGGATATGTGAGAGTATGGAAATATAGGAATGAAAGATGCAATAATGTGGGATATGTTTCATGATATTCCATATTTTCATGGGAGTGAGTGCTGGCGGGAAAAAAAMCCCTTTAACTACACCAGGGTTCAAGATGTAGAAAGAGAGAATAATTGTCTAAAAGMTAATCGATTCTCTATACTACCCCAAACATACCAAAACTAACGTAAAGAAAGAAAATGAGAGAAGAGATTGGGTAACTATACCTTTGATCCCACGTCTGGTGATGATCTCCTCAAGCTTGGTAGTTCCACTGACTGCACTTCTCCTCCCAAGGATAACCTGCATCCAAAGATAGGAAAACGAGAACTAAAATCATGCTATTATATCCATAAGTTAGGGTTAGATATTAAATTTTAAGTATAAATCAATAAAAATACTCAAAACACCATCATTTGGGATAGGAAAATGTGATTCTTTTATTCATCATACAAATATTGTACCTTACAATCTGAATCAGCCACTGTTTCGCGAACCTGGTACGAGCTCCTCTTTACCATGCTCCAAGTGCACCTTTAATGAACTTCTTATCTCAACCTTATGATCACCTTGATGGAAGGGAATGGGTTGAATGGAGGAAGAAGGGGTTGATGAGGGAATGTTGAGGCAATATCTCACAAAAGGCAGCAATATCTTGGGCAAGGAGGGGAAGTGAGATTGGGAAGAGTTTCATTGTTCTTATGCTTAGATGTGAAATGAGACCCCAACACATCCTTTTATATGACAAAAGGATGGTTATTCGGTTGGGTGACGAGCTATAGCAGGTGGATTAGTTGGATAACTAACAATAGCCCAAGAATTTCAACGAATTCCTTGCAACTTTTTATTTTTTGCAACTTTTGCAAGCATATGTGGGTTGTAATGGTGCAAGATGCATATGTACATGAGATGTAGTGGTGAAACAAGCGTATGTATGTAGGCTGTAATGGTGTAGAGCGTGTACATCTTCCAAAAAAAAGTTTTTTAAGAAGAACTTCTCAGCAGTGCTTTGGAAAAATATGCAAGTAAGAGGGCCAAGGCCATGTATGCATGAGTAGGGAATTTTAGGGATATAACAGATGCCCCCTAATGTGTGAGGTCATAAGAGCATCATATGGCCAAAATAAATTACAATATCTTCACCAATGTACGAAATCGAGTGATCTCGGGACCAGAGTTCGGGAGGTGCCATCTGCAAAACAACAATTGTCTCTCTGAGGCGGGCATACCCATGCTCGGGATGAAGTAAATCATGGCTTACAATCAAATACACTGCAAATCCATGTCATATAACTATATAAAGTGTAGCCACGAGAAATACACAGTGGATCTACATCTCAAAATCAGTCGAAGATATAAAAGTATAGTATCCATCTTCAAGAAGCTAGTGACGCCCAATGGTTGGATATGAGGTCTTCATAGCTCAAGCAACAACTTCAAGATCTTCAAAAATTAGGTAGGAGTATAATGGGAGTGTATAACTCACTACCCTGAGGTATTCGACGGCTCTTCGGGAAAAGACATGAGGATCTCGATGATCAAGCGAAGAACTTCATCGATTTTGAATTAGGACTTGACTGGACTCTCGGGATGGCTAACTCATGAAGGTCAAGAGACAAATTGCAGAAAGGCTGACTCAGGTTGAGTGAAACTTCCCTTGGATAAAATCATGAAAGATGATCAGACTCAGATAGCATGACATTGACATAAGTTCACGATGTAGGAGGCAACGCAAACTCTCCATGTGTTTGGAAGAGTAACCAAACGGAGGAGGACAAAACTCTATGTAGTGAGAACAACTTCCTAAGGTCATACTAGATCCCAATGCTTAGCGAAAAAACAGAAGGATGTGCTTTGTCCAAGGGCGACTCTCTATGCTGCAAAAAAAAGAATACATATTTATCGTCCCCTTTTCTTGGAATATTTGATTTTTTTTGTCTTTTACAATTTTTTAAGAACTTGAAAAAGAATAAAAGAATGCTACGTTACAAATAATGAACGAGTGTCGCAAGAAATCATACTAGTTCCAAGCATAAGGAACATACTAATGCTCAAAGTAAGGAGACATGTGCAGGAAAAGGACACTAGGGGGGAATTCCTCCATGGGTCAAGGTATCAGGTCGCAAAGGCAAGAAGTGCTACAAGGCTTGCGTATAAGGCATGCTTTAAAGGTTCATTTGAGAGAAACATGGAGCCAGCATTAGGCCAAAGATGCATAGATGCAAATGCGATTAAACAAGACACAATGAGACCCCTTCCATGTAATTTTTACGACCCCAAAGAAGGTAAGCTCAGTAGTTTTTTCATGTTTAGAGAGTCTGAAAAAACATAAAAGAAGACTCAAGGGAGTACCTTTTTCGGAGATAGTCTAGTCGGTTCGAAAAAGGGGTAAACTTGCACCAAAAAGACGTCTATTCAAAACCATTTTAACGAGTGTGACAAGGACAAGATCACTCAACAATCTTTTCAATTTTAAGGAGTCTGAAAAGAGCTTAACTATGGACTCACAACATGTTTTTGAGTTTTAGTCTCCTTAGCTCCAAAAAGTATAAAATTTACTGAGGAGAACTCTCCCGGCGAGACGAATCTCTCGAGGTGTACATTTTTCCACTATAATCTACAGGCTAGAAAAAGGGTTCTTCTGGACTAATTTAACGTGTGAAGGAACAAGGTCGCTTAGCGATCTTTTAAACTTTAGGGAGTCTGAAAAGATCTTAACTATGGACTCTGTGGGGGTTCATTTTTCGTAAGTAATCTCCAAGGCCCGAAAACAGTGATAAACCAAAACAAAGGAGAATGTTCCTTTTTCGAAGATTTAGTCCCTTGGGCCCAAAAAAGGGTTAAAATTACGCCTGAGAATACTCTTCTAGCAAGCCGAAGTTCCTAGAGCATACCTTTATTTGTGAAATTAACCGTTCGGACTGAAAAAGGGGTAAACTACCACCGGACAGATGTGCCTTCAAATTTGAGTTTGTTGAGCATGAAGGGAAAAAAAATCAATCGAAAATCTTTTCATGTTTAGAGAGTCTGAAAAGGAATTAAAGCAGACTCCAGGAGGGCTACTTTTCTCAGTTAATCCAGAAAAGATTGAAAAGAATAAATACAGTCTCATCGGATGTTGCTTTTGAATTTTAAAGCGAGCTTGAAAGAGAAAAAAGCGTGCTCATTTGGGAGTCCCGAGGGTAAGGCCAAGAATGATGGGGCATCAAACGAATGAGGCTTAATCTCATAATCATGACATGACTAACAAGGAATCCTGAGCCTATAGTCATTACTGACAGAATGGACGCCAAAATGCAACAAGAATCTACCTAGGGAATCCATGTAAAGGTAGTCTCTACCACCTAATTACTACACTTCTAGAGTAGCAATGAAGGTTCTAGGTCACACTTCGGTGGGGTCAATCCTATGGTAAAGCAGAAAATACAACGAGATGCATAAACTGGAGATGAAATCCTAACTTATATGCAAAAAGTTGGAAAAACGACTTTTACCAAAGGATACTAAAAGGTGACCCATCCCAAAAAAATTTACCAAACCAAAAGGAAAAGAGTACTAGAGCGTCCAATAAGAAACTTAGAATCGCAATAAAGTGATCACCAAGCCAGGAAAAATGACAAAGGGGGTCAAAAAGTGGCAAAAAAGGCCAAAAACATCTATAAATAGAAGCTGGCAGCTCATTTTCACCATTGCAAATCGAAAATTAACCACAAGGTGAAAAAACCCCTTTGCTAAAGAAATTGATTATGGGAGCTTCAGTGGACGAAATGAACTTCTACTTGGACCAAGTAAGTATAATATCATCCCTCTTTCATTTCAATACTTCATTTGTGCATTTAATTTGGTTTTTGAGGGGGCGCACTCTACTAAAAAGAGCGGCCCTGCGTGTACGTAGGTTGTCCAAGAACAACCCGTGTATGTACTCAGGCAAAAAACACTCTTCCCATGTACATATGTGATTGTGGCTAATACATCCCACGTACACCTTTGCAAGCTTGGAAAATATTAAAAAGCAAGAGCTAAACTCCTCCATTTTTCCATGGAACAGGATGTATGTCCACTGAGGGAGCATGAGGACATAGACATTTTGGTCGAAGAGAAGCCTACATCTATCGCTGCACTAAAATAGTGTGGGATATGGAAGTTCTTCCAATGCCCTTTTATGAGGTCACAACCCAGATTACTCAACGCCCTCATTGATTATTGGCACCCGGATGTAGAGGAATTCATGTTAGAGGGTCAGTCATTGACTCCAATGAATAAGGACATTTACTTCCTGACTTTCCTCTCGAGGAGAGTGGAACCAGTCAATCTAGGGAAATTTCCCCCTGGGCCTTTCAACATCGAGAATTACATCTAGATGTATTGCGAGGCCGGCACTGAGAAGGTAGGTTCTTAGGTTTCGATTCATAAGATCACCATCTTGACTCTATGAGTTATATTGTTACTGATTGGGTGGATTACTAGATCCGCGGCCCTACACCAGGCCTCCCAGGAACACATGCACTGTGTCATTCAGTGTCAGGAGGCATGTATCTTTGACTGGAGCATGATCATGCTTATGTGCATGAAGAGACAGCTGACAGAGTGTCAGCAGCGTACCAACAAGAACTTCGGGTTCGGTATGATCTTATGTTCCTTCTTCTTCGAGAGGGTTCCCATTCTCAGTCCCAAAGAGACAGTATAGGGGCATGTGGCCTCCTTCCGAGCAATATGCAGATGGGTAGCATTGATGCCATGACAGGGGGGAGGGAGGACCATAGAGGCCTTTGATGATAAATTCTTCGACTGGTGGGCACAATAGATTCCAGAGATTGAGGACTACCCCTACGCTGGGATCAACTTTTCCAGGGATCCAAACATTCCCATGCCTCCCGGAGAGGAGAGAGGAGAGATAAGTAACATGCTTTTAATGTTATTTAATTTTTTAATTGTTTTTATATATATCATTTTTATATGTGTATAGAGTACTGACTCTTGTGTATCTGTTATGTACAGTTGTGGGACCAGTGTGCCTAGCAGACTTCGTGAGGACTAGGTGACGTCCTCAACCAGAGGCAGGACCAGCAACCACAAGGGAACTTCCAGCCAAATATGTTGAGAGAGTTTTGAGATGAGTGGAACGCAACCTCACAGTGCTCACTCACACAATACCCATAGCCGAGATCGAGGATCTCCCCCCTTCCATGCAACCTCATGTAGTGGGGGTTCCATGGATGTGGATCCATCTTTTCTGGCGTTTAGCCAACGTTTTTTGCATTATGGCAGGGCCAATAGGCCCCGTTCTTAGATAGGCTATACTTTTGATGTGTCGAGGGCACCTTTAGAACATATATTTTTTTAGGACATAAGCCCAGCGATGTATACTAAACATTATTTTTGAGGCGCTTGCACCCACCTATGTACTCATGACACGTTTTGATATATATATATATATACATCTTATTTGTCTTATGGATTACATTTTTTACAAATGTATGTACATGTGTATGTGTGTGATTTTCTTTTTATGTGTGTGCAACATGCTAATCTAATATTTGATTAGCTACAGTATCTATCATATGATTAAATCTCCTAGGAACATGGATATACATAATGTAATCGAAATAATGTTCTAATAGACATGCCCTAAGAAAACATCGGTGCAAAGTAGGATCATAAACACGATAAACTCCATTTAACTAGGACACAACCAGCTAAGAATCTAGGTAGACCCGGAGGTGAAAAATTCCATGCGACAAAGCATCACGAAGCAACTCAATCACTACACTATACTCGATGAAATTGTTTGTAGCGTCACCTAGAAAAATTCCTCTGGAATATAGAAATTGGCCTCTAGGTGTGAAAATAACTCAAGTTGCAGAAGCAAGCCTCTGAGTGTGTCATCTAGCATCGTCCACGAACCCAAAAAACACCTATGATTCACTTTACATCTGCCACAGTGAAAAAGAAGTTATAAATAACTACACGTCCACAAAACAAAAATAAACAACTGCATAAGAATATACACATATGTATAATAAGTCACCCAGGTGACCAACCTAAGAGTAATACTTCTTGAGGTAGAGCCCATTTCTAGGCTTCGCCAAGGCATTTCCTTCAAAATCAACTAGACGATAAGCACCCTTCTTCAAGACCTCTTTCACAATGAACGGTCTGAACCACATGGGTTTGGATTTGCCTGCCCCTAGGGGATATTTGTCTTGATCATAGACCAGGACAATATCACCTTCAGAGAAAATCCGAGGACGAACGGACTGATCATACTAACACTTGACTCATTGCTTACTAGCCTCATTGGTTGAGGCTGCATCACGATGTTTCTCATCAATTTTCTTGAGATATAGTAGGCGTTCCTCAAGCGGTGAAGTGTTCGGCAGTAATTCCACTACCAACTTTAAAGAAGGGATATGACACTCAATAGGTAATACTACTTCCAGCCCATATACGAGTTGAAAAGGTGAAAAAATGATGGCATTCTTTATAGATGTTCGGTAGGCCCACAATGTTGAGTACAACGTCAAATGCCAATTTGACTTGGCGGAATTGATCGTCTGCTGAAGAATATTCTTGAGGGACTATTTCACAGATTCAACCTGACCATTCACTTGTGGGTAATAGGGTCACAAATGTTCTTGCCTAAACCCAAGACTTGACGTTAACTTAGTCATCATCTTATTTTGGAAGTGATTTCCATGGTTAGTGACAATCTCCTTTGGGATGATGAACCTTGCTACTATCTGATTAAAAATGAAAAGATTCATTGTTTATCCATCATTGTTAAATGTTGGCATAGCCTCGACCCACTTCGTGAAGTAGTTTACTACTACGATGTTGTAACTATGCCCCCTATATGAGGTCGGGTGGCAGGTAGTGAAATCAATCCCCCACTTGGTGAAAGGGAAAACAACAATGATAGGAAACATGGGAGCAGGATGTGCCCACATCTTCCGACAAACGTTTTGACATGGGTGGCACTTCTTGACCGCCTCAACACAATCCTTGATTAATGAGGGCCAGAAGTAACCTATACGTAGAATATTTTTGGTTGTTTCCAACACAGACAAATGATCGCCACATGCTCCAGTGTGGAAGTCATTCAAAATGAGCTCTGCTTCTTCATGGATAAGGCACCGGTGAAGAATTCAATCCATGCCTCGATGATACAAAGTTTCATCGAGTATAAGATAGTTTTGTGCTTGATGGCGAATTCATCGGGGCTCATCACAGGAAGAAGAAGCGGGGCACTTCAAAGTTTGGATATAGACTAGTATATCTCCATACCAGGGGTCCAAAGATGTGATTAGAAAAATATCTCCTTTAATATGCGATTCTTCGAGCGTGATATCATTAGACTCGACCGAAAGTTCCGAAATAAATTCAGCAAAGACCAACGACTTTTTGGATTTCGCGAAAACAAAATCCAAGTCAAATTCCTAGAGGATTACAATCCATCTACTAATCTTTCCACCAATGAATCTTCGTGTTAACACATATTGGAAAGGGTTCACAACGACAATGACAGTAGTCTTGCGAAGCAAAATA
The DNA here is from genome assembly GCA_032191745.1 of Picea mariana. Classification (NCBI taxonomy): domain Eukaryota; kingdom Viridiplantae; phylum Streptophyta; class Pinopsida; order Pinales; family Pinaceae; genus Picea; species Picea mariana. Next base: position 109,615 of record JASDQU010589876.1, on the reverse strand, counting down.
TAGTGACGGAACCGTTGGATAGCATGAACTGCTACCAAAGCAAGCTTCTCAACATGAGAATAGTTGAGTTCTGGCCCAACAGGCCTCGAATAAGGTAATAAATAACATGATCCTTGAGTAGATCATCCTCTTGAACCAAGACCATGCTGATGGTCGACTCTGCAGCAGCCAGGTACAACAAGAAATCTCTGTTATAATTGGGAGGCTGGAGTAGAGGGGCAGACATAAGGGAGGGTTTCAATGCTTCAAAAGAGCATTGAACAGCTTCATACCAACATAATGGGACTCCCTTTTTCAAGAGAATCATAAACCCTTTAGTGATCTCTACCTAATTCATGACAAAACGCCGAAGAAAGTTCGCTTTCCCTGTAAGCTTTGAAGCTTGGGTACCGTGCACGGGGGAGGAAATTGAAATATTGCCTCAACCTTGAGAGGATCAACCATGATCCCTGTTGTCGAAACAATAAAACCTAAGAGATGACCTGACGTCACACAGAAACTATACTTGTTTGGATTCAAGTGAATCTGATAGTAGCAACATCGTTCAAATATTAGTTGAATATGCGCGGGATGATCAGATCTCTTGTGAGAGCGTGATGCTATATCATCAAGATACGTCTCAACTATATTTCTAAGGTTGTGAAAAGAAAACAATATGGCCCACTGAAAAGTGGCTCCAACATTCTTCAGGCCAAAAGGCATCTTACGATACGTGAACATGCCCCAAGAAAAAATAAAAGTTGTTTTATGCTGGACTTCGGGTTTGATCTGGATCTGATTGTATCCTGAAAAACCATCCATGAATGAAAAGACCGACCACGCAGCCTATGCATTCATAGACAATATGATCGATGAACAGGGTGGGAAAATTGTCTTTCAAACATGCCTTATTCAAATCATGGAATTCCATGCACACGTGAATCGTACCTTGTTTCTTGTTGACCAGAACGGAGTTTGACACCCATTCCGTCAACTGTACTAGGTAGATAAAACCATCTTTGAGAAGTTTTTCTACTTCTTCCTTAATTGTTGTTGCTTTTCGAGGATTCATAGGACGAATCTTTTGTCGGACCGGCTTGGTATCAGGATAAGTCATAATTTCATGCTCGAAAATTCTTGGGTCTATGCCTAGAATTTCCTCGTAAGACCAGGAAAAAATGTCATGAAATTCCTTAAATAACTAAGTATAGGTTTGAATCTCTTCGAGGGAGTAGTCTGCTCCAACGAAAACATTCTCCACAATGCTAGGGGTTTTGGAGATATTTATTGGAATCATTGTAGCGATACTTGCCATGTTACCCTCAGCATAAACTCTATGTGTAGCCATTGGATTGATAGGACAAGCACTATCTCCATTCATGGTTGAAACAAATTATCCTGCCTCTATTCTCCTTAACTCGAGAAGGAATTAAGATATATGATGTAGATTATCCCAAGGTCTATCGGGACCAGTCAATGCCTCGAGAATTGACTCATTAGAAGGAAATACCAAGCCTAAAGGATCTTCAGTGGCAAGAGAACCTTGAGCCCAAATAGGCTCGAGGAATAGATCTAACTCCTATGGGGGATTCGGATCGGGGTTGGTCGAATTCTCTTGGAAAATGTTGTACGCAACCTCAACCGCGAACAAGGGCATTGCCATGCCAGGATTCCCTATCCCTTCCATCGAATTCGATGGGGAAGGTAGAGTCCATGGATCATTAAAGTAACTCGTTCGAAATGACAACACTTGAAAATTTGCAGCCCTGGGCTAGTCGGGAATAGTTGGTATAAGCTTGACATCACCCAAAGGCGACAGGTAATCAAAAGTTCCCATCAACGACAGAAACAAACAAACACCTAAGTTGACAATGTTGGGCTGTAGATTATCAATCATCGGGACCGTGGAAGCTCCTGATGAACGGTCGGGATGGGACAAAGACAACTGGTCAATGGTCACAATTCAGACCTCGTGTGGAAAACACAAGACCCGAAAAACCGTAGCAACCACTGCATGCATCACATAAGTCCAACACTTTCCTAACAATAGGTTGTAGTCGAGAGGCGCATCGACCACTTCAACTTCGACACATATGGTTTTTCCTCCCAACTCAATGGGGAAAGAAGGAATAATTCCATGTGGTCTGAATGACCAACCATCAAACGTCGTAAGCAACGTAGGGGATGGATACAAACCGATTTGGCCAATGGCCTTCCAACACGCYAATGAAATCACGCAAGTCGAGGAAACCTCGTCAACCACTCTACGAAAAATGTTCCAAGTAAAATATTTTGTGGTGTAAGCCACTACTATATGAAATGCAACGTGGTAAGGAAGACAGGGTTTCAAGTCGGTTGGATAAAAAATTATCGCTCCCAGGTTACAAGTATCTATCGAMTCCAAGGCGGATAACAGATATTTTCTCTACAAAGAGAAAATCTGGAGGACCTCTAAAGCAGACATCACGCAAGGGGTCTGTGCCAAATCTTCCACAACGGAGTAGTTATGTGCGGCCCTCGCGTTCAGATTATGAGAAGCCTTCTTAAATGCACCTTTTAAGATGTCAGTCGTCATTTTTCCCGTCATCTTCTCAATATGGAGAGGAGTCGGTGGGTTCATGGATTATTTTCCCTTTTCAACAGATTCAGGCATTCCGTAATCTCGAGCCCTGGTCGATATATTAGACTCGGCATTCATCATGTAAATATTCATGGTCAGGTTATTATTGGTAGTTGCGGGGGGTCACTAACTGCCCTCTTCCGTGCTCGAGGATGTTGAAGCTTGAGCCATGTTTTTCCCATGTGAAAATGGGTTCTTCAGCATAGCAGGTTGTTGTTGCGCCAATAGCTTCTAAGCTTCTGCAAGCTGAGGGCATAGATGAGTCAGATGGTCCTCCATGTAAATATTACACAAATGCTTCGACTTCCTCTTCTCCATTTTTCCCCCGCCAGCATTGTTGGTATCCTTTTTTTCCCATTTACCCTTCTTGTTCTGTTGTTTCTTCTTTCCCTCAAGTTGTTGGTTGGCCTTAGGGTTCGTTGAATGCACACTATGTACATCCAAATTTTGGGTAGGGGGGACAACAGAAATCGAGGTCTGGTTGGCCACAGTCTGTTGTATCAAAAATTGTTGCAATTGATTTGACAACAGATCTGTGGACTTGTTTTGCACTGAGCCCACAATACCATCGACATGGGGTCCAGAATTTTTCTTGGCCTTATCGAGAATAGACCGTGGCACATATGGAAAAATCTCATAGAGCATGCTGGACTTAGAGTAGATCAATTCAAGTTGTTGTGCTCTCATAATCACCTCCTCCTCTGAAAAATACCCCAGAAGTCACTACGTCCTTGGATATTCAAGACACCAAAGACTTCAGGAACCACTCTAGTAAGAAAGAAGGAGGGACTTGTACCTTAATTAAGCTCTTTAGATGTCGCCATTATCGGATATGATCCAAGATGTGGTTGGCCTTGGCTTGCTCAAAGTTGGCCAACAATTTGGTGCCGACATTGTATCTCACATGCAACCAGAAATGGTTAAAAAGGACCATTGCTAAGTCATTGAAGTAAGAGTACCTCGAGCGGTCAAGCTCAATATACCATTTCGCGGCACCCCCTATAAGAGTGCGTTCAAAAACGAGAAACTATATGGAGTCGTCCCTCGGTTATTTTTACGAGCACCATAAATGAAATGTTGTCACATGATTACCTGGATCTTCACCAAGATTGCCTTCAAATTTCAGAATATTTAAGGGCAACTTAGTCAGCATGGGGGGCCAACACGGATCGTGACAAATTGGGTCATTCAGTAATATCAACAAGTTTGGCAAATGTAGCGTTGCCAGAAACAGTAGTTTAGGTTGAGTACTATTTACAGGAAAAGAGGGTCATGGAGTTTAACTGGTACCAGGTTGCCAGGAAAAGTTGGACTGTTGTCCTGGGTTCTAGTAAAAACCGTGCCCTTGACCAACATAAGGTAACTGCGTATGTTCGGGTATCATCGGTTCACTCCCGTAATTGGATGACATATCTTGTGCGGGGTTTTCTCCCTACATTGTGTTCCAAGGATTTTGGAAGGGAATGCCCCCAGCCAATCCGACGGGCATAGATACGAAGCCCTGCCCGGTGTTACATTGGGAATTGAAGGGGTTTCCCCCGATTGGCATCCTTTGTAAGGGAACTGATCCCTACCAAGGATTCCAAAGACCCTGAGTGGAGAAAACTCTAGTCTTTTTTCCCTGTGATAGAATAGTGCCCTGCACGGGGTTCTGTTGCCCAAAACCATGGTTTCCCCCAACCGAGACAGCAGCCGAAGAAAAAGCGTTGTTCCCAAATGTGTCAAACAAAGAGAATGGCATAGCTCCCACTGGCGTTGTATAAGATTAAGGCCCTAAACTTCCTTCTCCAAACAAGTTATAGTTAGCATTTGGTCTGATTGGTTGCTGGAAAGCACCACCGAGCGAAGGGGATGGAGAAGCTATATGACCCCCATCATAAGGGATAGCATTAAAGGGGACTGAAGTGCCCCTGGTTGACCCTTGCATGTGAACGTTTGAGATCCCTTCCCCCAAACCCATGGTCTGTAAGGTGGATTAGGTAAGAATTGAGTTTGAATCAAAGTAGGGCATCCCATACAAGAATGGAGGGCCCGTCGCACTCTAGGTAAATGGAGCAGTNATTTGGTCTGATTGGTTGCTGGAAAGCACCACCGAGCGAAGGGGATGGAGAAGCTATATGACCCCCATCATAAGGGATAGCATTAAAGGGGACTGAAGTGCCCCTGGTTGACCCTTGCATGTGAACGTTTGAGCTCCCTGCCCCCAAACCCATGGTCTGTAAGGTGGATTAGGTAAGAATTGAGTTTGAATCAAAGTAGGGCATCCCATACAAGAATGGAGGGCCCGTCGCACTCTAGGTAAATGGAGCAGTGGCCGACGTCGAGAACAGTATTGGGCCACTACTCAAAGTAGAGGGAGTCGAGGCCACTGTGGTCCAGACTGGCGAAGGTGGGAGAGGAGGTAGGATGCCCCCTACGGTTGTAGCCGTAATGGGAGTATGAGGAATCCTGGACAAAGTAGCATCATTTTCTTCCATTGTTGCTTGTAAGAATAGTTGGTCCTCAGAAGGTGTCACCTCAGGTGGGACAACTTGTATCAATATCAGCTTCCAACAATTTAGTAATCAGAGGGTTGGTTGGCCTGAGAGCTTCTGCCTCAAGGTCATAAATGGTAGGTTCCTCCAGAGTCGAATAGTCTCCTTGTGGAGCAGGATTGGGCATAGTTTCTTGCAGCCTGGTCGCTTCGAACGACCCTTGTTGGTCAAGAATTCATCATAACAGTGGTGGAGGTGGCTGCAAGGCAATCGGCGTCAGGCCCTGAAGCCTTCCCAACTGACGGAGATGTTGATCTTCTACTTTTTAAAATGATCAACCGACACAGTAAGGCTTAACTAGCATTTAAACACCAAGCACAAACTAAAAATTTCCTAAAGACAAATCAATTAGTCGACTATCTAGTAGGAAGGACAATTACACCATTCATCACTAGAGAAACTAACCGATGTAAGTGAAACTCGAACACGGAAGCACCATACAGGTATACTTTACGAAGTGTGATCCAATGTCTTCCCTAGGTACCACGGTATACCCCCGCATTCACTTTTTTAAGTCCCTAGAATATGGAAAACTAAGTTTCCAACTCGCACTCAGTCACCAGGAGGGTATAGTCGACAGTCGGGCAGATCACAATGAGAAGGATAACAAGTCTGAAACCTATCAAGGGTATCAAGAGAAAATGTTCTGGTAGAAAACAAAGGATCTCAAACGGATTCGAGGTCCATGAAACTCTGTAGGGAAATTTAGTCGGTATTACTCCCGAGACAGATCCTCAATATGTGTTCCCCACTACATTCAGTTCAGCTTTGGAGGGGTTATCTATGTTTCCTTTCCTCACGTGAACTCGTGTTTATCCCCTGTGTTAGAGGGGGGTCCCGGATAACTTTTATGAAATTGGACTTAAACAATCCCTAACTAAGACTTCAATGTTCGATTTAACGGCCTTGAAGAGTTTCCTCTCCAACCTAACTAAAGGACCTAAAACCCTAAACTAGTTTGTTGACCCTACAAATGAAAATGTCTAGTATATTTTAGATTAAGCGTTCTTTTTAAAGGCTTGATTTACTCATAAGGTACAGTGGTGAAACTAATGGTGTTATGAAGAGATGAAAAGGAGGAGAAAATTAAAGCACTTGAAAGCAAAATTACTTCAAATGTAAAAAGCAAAGCTTTATAACTAACTCTTTGTAACTCAACTTTTCTTAACTAACTATTCAAGATCTTGTAGAGAAAACCTAAAACCTACTTTCACTTGACTACAAGCTACTTATGTTTCAAGAAATCAAGAAGAACTTGAAAGAAAGACTATTTTTCCTTTTTGCAAATAACCAACTCTAACTACTTTACCAAACTGAAATGAAAATTTCTTCTTTTTTCTTAAATGCTTTAAACAGAAAAACTAAAATAATTTTTTTTATTTTTTCAAAGCAAGTAAAAAGGATAAAAAGAAAACTGAAACAAGACTGGAAAAGACTTTTATCCCACTGCGGATCACAGGGATTCAATCAAGAAATCAAGAAGGTAGATCTACAACTCAACAGCTTGCTTAAAAACCTTTAAAAAGGGTAAACAAAATCAAACCAAGAAAAAAATTAAACTGAAAATTATACCTAGGCTATGGTTGTAAACAGATACTTTGGACTGATCCAAGAAAGCCTCGAGAAGTTTGAACTTCAATCAGGAAAGAGGCAAACTTCCTCTTTTTCAAAAACTCTCTGAAACAGAGATGTGGGTTGTTGCATCAGCAGCCTACGTATGTACGCGGGAATTTTACTGGGCAGAGCATGTATGTACATGGGTTGACCCAATACAGGGCATGTACACCTCTGTATCTCTTCAAAAAAAAAATATCAGGCAGTCTTATAGGGAAGGGACAATTGGTATGCACCCTAGAGGTGACTAAAATCCCTTGACAGACTTAGAAAAATTGAAAGAAACTTGAAAGGCAAATAAACCAATCAAACAACCCAAAATGCCCTAAAAAAACCCTAGAGGCACTCCCTAGTATGGTTGCAAGTTATACTAGTGGGAAAATCCCCCTTTAACTACACCTAGGTTCAAAATGTAGACAGAGCGAATAACTGTCTAAAATAAAATCAATTCTCTATACTACCCCAAACATACTAAAACTAATGTAAATAAAGAAAATGAGAGAAGAGATTGGGTAACTATACCTTTGATCCCGTGTCTGGTGATCATCTCCTCAAGCTTGGTAGTTCCACTGACTTCACGTCTCCTCCCAAGACTAACCTTCATCCAAATATAAGCAAACAAGAACTACAAGCATGTTATTCTATCAATAAGTTAGGGTTAGATATTAAATGTTAAGTATAAATCAATAAAAATACTCAAAACACCATCATTTGGGACA
>JASDQU010589876.1:84348-97552 GCA_032191745.1 Picea mariana | reverse complement strand
ATCAGATTCGGCTTCTCTAGATCCGGGTAAATATTCCCAAGTTCACTCTAACTCCATTGCATTGGTAAGTTGGGATAATGAAGCAGATGAAGCTGAGGCATCAAAAAATTCAGACCATCTAGATCCAAGAAATGAGGGAATGGCAGGACTTGCGTCGACCCCTCTATCTCTAAATGTTGGTTGGACGGTAATCAGAAAAAAGAAAACGACCCCTTCAATATCTTAGCCAATGGTGACAAGAAGTAGGGCTTGGAAGACCTTAATGAGCTCGCTGAAGTAGCTTGGGATAAAAAAGGAACTCAAGCAAACAAGCATGAACCGAGTAGTTGATTTCCTCTAAAATTGTAGTAGTCATGTTTTGTTTATCAATTTGTATTAACAATATATTCTATCGGCTGTATACCTCTCAGCACAATAGCAGTATAAGTTTTTGAGCAGTCCTTAAGGAACCATACACAATTTTTTTTAACTCTGGATTATCTCTTAGCTATGGAGGTCTCAATGACTTTTTGAAGCTATCATTCTGTATCCCAGTGGTCTTGAACACACCATTTTAATGATATAAAATTCCCCAGTTCTTGTGAAAAAAAAACAAAGTAGACATAGAGACATATATTGATGTAAGTGAATCAACAAAGCTTTTTGAAATTGAAATTGCAAATAAAGAGAGCTTAATGGAGTTGATCGAAACTGTTTGAAGCATTATTACTAATGAAGTTTTATGAGAGAAAAATCATCTAGAAATTAAGATAAAAAAAACAATTAAATGACAAGTCAACAACTACAGATTTAGTGATGGTTGAAGGTCTATTGATCATCATTGATGAAGCCATTGACACATCAATGAATACAAACATATCAAATATTAAGATGATGACACAAGTAAATCATGAAAATATTAAACTAGAGATTAAGAAGGATCGACTTACTTGGGCACCATCTCAGCACCCAAATTATAGAAAGTGTAGCAAGAAAGAATCAATGTACCAATGTCAATGTTTTTATTACATATTAAAGCATCCAAAAATCTATACAATTAGAAGTCAACAACAAAGAAGCTTGAATCAAGAATCTTATCATCAAAGAGTTCTTGAAAAAATCCATTTAGGATGGATTGATCATTTTTTTATCCGACAATATTGTCAAGGCTTCGAAAATCATATCACCTCTTATTCTCAACTTTATCAAATAGGTCCCCCATATCATGTGACAGGGAAGCAACACAACATGGGGTCGCCTCGCATGGCGCACCGCCACCTGTCATCCTTGTCGGTTGGCACCTGCTAACCCCTTGAACCCCCATCAACTCATGTCATGGGATTTGACTCCACCACCCTCGTGCATGATTTATTCTTCGTGGCTCATCGTCACCTCACCCCTGGTCTTGATCCGATGATGCACCTATGGTACACTAGGATCCTCTAGTTTGTTCTATGTACGCTCCACTCTCCAAAATTTTCCTCACTTGTCCTTATGGCCTCCACGGCCTTGCATTCAGCTCATTATGAGCTCGTCCCTCACTCATGGTGATGCAACGGTCGCTCCCTTATCTTCCCTTTGTTGCCTCATTCCCGGTCTTGCTCCCTTGTTTCCCATTCGCTTCCTCTACATTCATTCCCTCCTTGGCCATCTTTCGAACCCTACCTCCACTATATGTGCATTTCCCTGTGGCTCCCACCCATCTCTTTTGATCCCATGGGTAGTGGTGGTTCCTCCCGTTGCTCTAGAGGGGGATTTTCTTGTCGTTTGAGAGGTCACTTAGGCTCTCTACTCATCACTGCAGTGAAGGACTCAGTCAAGGCTTATCAATCAAAGACCCTTCCATAGATTAGAGCCTAGATTGAATTGGCCAAGGTTGAAGTCTGAGTCCTTAGACACTTCATAGCGTATGAGGAATTGTTGCTCTCAACGAATTCATGGTTCCAGATCTGAGCACAACTTGGTCTCAATATTTTATGTATTTGAAGACAATTGATATTTATTAGCACATCAAAATGTTGATGGCCCACATTCTCGTTGAGTGCCATGAGGCTCACTAGGAAATCTTGTTGCAACTCGATGATGTGCAAACTAGTAGATCCCAAACTGAACCTGATAGTAGACAAGCTAGTTGGCCTCGACTTCCCCCCACCTCAAGTGCATGCTGTTGACGATCGTCCTCCAATTGCTTAATTTTCATGCTTTTTAGTTTACCAAGTTTGTTGTTCAGTATCGGAGGCTTGGGTGTCCACACCCCACCTCATTACAATCATTTAGATGATAGGCAACAACTATTTTTTGGTATAAATGATAAACATAGGTTCTATTTTGTTCAATTTTACAATTTTAAGAGACATAAGTTCCATAAACTCATTCTTTGAGCATGATGAATTTAAGAAATTCTTTGAGCATGATGAATTTATGATAACTTTTCAAAGTTTAATTTTAAGCAAGTAATACTCATTGCTATCGATAAATGTACACTACTTTATATAATGAATGTACATATACAATTTGATTTATTTGTAACGTTGTTATATTGATCCATTTAATATTTGATACATCCAAGTTTAAGATAAATATATACTAATATAAAAAATAAAGAATAATAAGTAGCTTATAAAAAATATACAGAATAAATTAATTTATGAAATCTTTCAATCCCTCTATTAAATAAGAGTTGGAGATTGAAAACTCTAACTACATTTAAAAAAAAATAAAAAAAAATCAAATCTACTAAGACTAGTTGTGTTAAACTTACCATGAAAACACCTTCTACCATGACCCAACTACCCAATTAATAATAGTAATAGTAGTTTGAATTAAATACCTATATGTTTAACATTCTCTTTAGCTAAGGATAATTGCAAAAGAAAAATAAGATGAAATGTGAAATTGCAAAAAGAAAGATTGTACGACAAAATAAAAGTTCATAAATTGATATAAAGTATTTTTTCAAATTTTCTTGGGCATATTTAAATATATATTCTTGATTAATGTTCATTATAATTGTATTATAACAAAACATATTGAAATGCTAATCATTATATACATATTGCATTATAACAAAACATATTAAAATGCTAACAATTCGAAGCCTAGTTGAACAAGTCATGTTTGGTGTTATGATATTTCCTTAGAACCAAGTGTAAATTTTTGTACGTGAAAAATTTAATGATTTTAAAAATTTAGTGAGTGAGATGTTACTTTTTAATGATTAATGTAAACACCAAATGCATAATAACATATAATAATTATTATAAATTCACATTTTTATTTTAAATCTATACATAATCTAACGTATAATATTTGGAACCTTCACTGTAATTGTGATTCCCGATAGCATTGTTATTATTTTTAAGAAATACTCGTTACTTAATAAATGAAATTTTGAGTTAATAACAACTCATATGAAGATAAAACTGTTGAAAATCCAACATGTGAATGCAGATTATGGTAAATTAATTTAATGTAGATATGAGTAGTTTCATAAGCATTCACAGTAAGGACGAGTCATATTAGCATAAAAAGTTTAGGACTAGTCATATTAGCATAAAAATTTTAATAATTAATATTTGAATTAAAATTAGTTTTAATTAGTTTTAAAAGTTATTATTTAAATCAAAATTATGTTCAATTAATTTAGTGTAAAGATGAGTAGTTTTATAAGTATTTATTATGATATTTTAATTGGATTTAGTTTGGGTGGTTGAGAAGAAGAATGTTATTTTCTTAGTTAAGGTTTAATTCCTCCAAGTAACATGTTGAGTTTTTAATAAACATATTGTTGTCAAAGCCTCCTCGAGTTTTTGGAATAAATCCAATTTACTTTAAATATTATCCTCAAAATGAAAAAAAATAACCCATAATTAAAAAAATAAAAAAATAAAAATAAAAAATACTTCAATTTCAAAAATAATAAATGTTATTGTAACTCTTACCACATATACCATACTATTCCTACCCAACACAATTTACAAATAATAAAATTTCATGCCAATATTTGCTTTAATTATCTTACTCTCATCAATTTTGGAAATAAAATTAAAAAATAAATCTTCCATCATTATTATAATTCACCATAATGAATAAATGAAAAACAAAATGATTTAACCATAATAATCTTCCCATTAAACACACAACTAAATTAGTTTAGAAGTGTTCATAGAAGCTTTCAATGAAAAAGTCAAAGCTGATGTTCTTAACATGTGACCTCTCGTTGAATAATTATATATTGTAGATAAGGTTTTTAAGATAGTTGTTGAAGGGTTAAAAATTGTAGATGATCATTTCTAATTATATATTATAGATAATATTATTAAGAACACTGTTTAAGGGTTAAAAATTGTGGATAATCATTTTTAGTTTCTTAATTAATTATTTTAGACTTTTATTTAAGGGTTTTAATATCTTGATTAGTTACTCCAATCTCTTACTAAAGTGTTCTAAACTCTGTATGTAATTTCATTACTTTTGTACTCCTAAAGTGGTTTAGAATTGGTTTGCAGTTTCCTTATGCCCATTAGCATATCTAGGAAAAAACACACTTCCTTAGATACTCCATTGGCATATTTGCATATAACTCTTAACATGAACAAGTTGATGAAAACATCTTCTCTTCCCTAAAAGGTAACATACCATAATTCATTATTCACTATCACATTGAAGAATACACTATCACACTTTCCAAATTATTGAATAATAATTGAAACAAAAACTTGATGCTCTTAAGTTAATTTTATTTTTGTTAACATTTAAGAATTTGGTAAGTATTAAAACAAATTTCTAACATAAATATAATGAAAAATATAAAACAATTATCGATATATTAAAAAGTCTTATAAATGTATATAATTTGTTGGTTTCAAATTAAGAATTTAAATTATTTTAATTGATTAAGAATTAATTTTCATTAGACGTGAGGAAATAGGTTAATGACCCAAAATCCATAGATATATAGTAAGAGTAAAATTATGTATTCTTAAAAACCATCAACAAACAATAAAAAAATAAAAATAAAATAGAGTTTTGAATTTACCACTTATCTTATAAATAAAATTCAATATCTAAATTACTTTAATGACTAACAAATGACACATATACATAATCATAAGCAAATATTTAACTTAAAATAATGTAATTACCAAGTAAAAATAAAAATGACTATATGAATAATGAGCTCTAATGGAGATGCTTCTTTACATGCACAATATTCTTCTTATTCCCTAATTAACTCTCATGAAAATAATTAACTTTGATGAAAATGCTTCAATCAAATACTTCATTCTATAAACCATATGCTTCATATACCATAATGTAATTCAAAGAACACGTGCTTCATTTCACACACCATCTACTTCATCAACGCTAATCACTAGGAAAAAGGAAGTTGGTGGATAATAGGTACAACTCACATCCATCAATCCAACAAATTCAAAGAAAGAGAAAGAAAAGTTGTTTCACTCACAAATAAGGGTAATCTTTTATCCATTATAATTTACAGAAAATTATTTGAATCAAAAGAATTTAATCATAATTGATCTATTGAAAAATCTTACTTTAGTTACTATACCATATTTATAATCATCCAACAAATTCAAAGAATGAGAAAAAAAAGTTATTCCAAGCCAAAGAATATAATCATGATTCACATAGTAAAAAATATTACCTTAATTACTATATTATATTATATTTATAACCATATAATATTAATTAGTTGAAGTTAGACCCAAAATAAATAAATATGCTAAGTAGTAATGAAAGTTTCATTATATTTTATCAATCCTCCTTAACATGAAATTGGAAATTTTGGTAATCAACAATGAAAGCCTTATTAGGAATCAGTGTTTTGGCGGGTTTTCTTTTTTAGCAGAAGGTTGAATCAACGTTTTGTAGGTTTCTATGGTAGATTTCTATTCTTAGTAACTATTATTTTTTGGGGTTTGGCGTTTTCTCTTGATCTGGTTACTTGGGAGGCCCTGGGGAATGGTATGGAAGGTTAACAAGTGATGTTTTTTAACTACAACAAAGGATGGCAGAACTGGAGAGCTATGAGAGAATCAAGGCTTTTGTCTCTTTTTTAATTGCGCCCAGGATGGTTTTATTGATGTTCCCTCTTTGACGGTTATCCATTGATAGTGTAATTTGTGGTGGCATTAAACTTTATTAAATCTTTAACTCCTACTCTTTTCGAGTGAGGCACAAGATCTTGGTCCCACAGATGGTGATCTAATTGGTGTTCAGTGCTGACAGAGATTTTGTTAAGGTGGAAAGTTTAGAGGGATGGCTCATGAGGTCAGAAGTCTCATGGGCGCATCAGACGACGAGGATTGGGAACGGGACGATCTCTTCAACACAGTTGATGAACTGTGAATTTTAAAGAAAGGAGGGTTCCATTTATTGGAGCCACTAATACCGTCGTTAAAGACTATACCTGACCTTACTACTCAACATGAACCAAAGTTTATTCAGTCTCCCTCTATTGGTATTAGTTGGGCTCCAGTATTGAATACTGATGCGACTGGTCTGTGTATTGAACATTCCCAGAGGCAAGGTGGAGTGAGGATTGATAATAGTTTCACAAAGTCAGTCATGGGTTTCAAAAGCGTGAATACTCGGACGTCATCCGACGGCTTTGAGGCAAACTCACAGGGGGGTTTTGCAATTGTTATCAACTCCCAGAGGAGAAAATATGTGAGTCTGGAAACCCAAGTGGGTGCGTCGACGACTAGTCATTGGGATGGATGCGGGGTTGGAAGAAACTTGTCAGATCTCCTTATGTGCTCTGGTAGGTAGGTTTGCATACAAGTCTAAATGCAGTCTCCCTTTTACTGAATGGATGAAGATGGTATGGTTTCTTGTCTTAGGTTATGTGCCAGACTACTTGACTCTTCCAGTTGGATGGTTCGGGTTGATATTTAAGAGTCTGGAGGATGCTGAGCTCATCCTAAACCGGTTTTGGGATTATGAGGGAGGAAACATAATGCTAAAGTGATGGAGAACACGCTTTGATCCTACAACTGAGTTTTTTAGCTCCAAGCACATATGGGTGTTACTTCTAGGTTTATCGTTAAACCTTTGGAACAAAAATTCTCTAATGGCTATCGAGAATCTGTTAGGATGCTTCCTGAAGGTAGACGAAGCAAGCCTTCGTTCATCATATAAATGCATGACGAGGGTGTTGGTTGAGTTGGACACTCAGGCAGATCTGATGGATTCTTTAGAATTGGAATGGCGAGGCCAGGTTACAGTTCAATGCATAGATTACCAAGGTATCCCATTTCGTTGCTCTTCCTGCAGAAGGACGAGCCATTTACGCAAAGATTTCCACCATAGAGTCAGTAATACAGAGGTGGAGGAAAATATGGAAGACTCTACAAAGGAGCTGCACATGAGTGAAACAAAACATGATATGCTAGAAGAGACGGGCTTGTGCGCAGCTGCTAGTAATGTAGGTGGTTTGGAAGGAAAAACGACTCATTCTTAGGTAAGTTGAAATCCTTTTGTCCAACCTTATTTTTTTAATGGTCTTTTGTGGGAAAGGGATTTCTTGTGGAATGTTGTTCCTACGACTCAATCTACGTTTGTTGTTCCTTCTAGTCAAGATGTGGAATCTACAGTCAGGGGTGACCATCCCAGTGTTTCTGATAGGACTATTCTGACACCTCCCCTTTTTGACTCTACTGTTACCTCTCTTACAGTCCCTCCGTTTGCATCCCCCTTGGAAAAGGTTTTACATGACTCCCCATCATCTAATTACCATGTCTTGGAACCACTCTTCGACTCTGTGATTGATTCTCTTATTCCGTCACTAAGGGAGACCACAAGTCATGTACCTTTACAAACCTTCTAGGGGTCRGAACCTCTTGTGAATCTGGGCTATGTTAAAGAGAGGGATCAKATCTCTRASGAAGAAGGCCARGGGAAAGATCATGCTTGGTCGAGGGGGTTGGGCTATGACATTTCTCCCATAAAAAYAAGGAGCACAYGTAAGAAGCTAGGGCTTCACCCTCCTACTACTGATCATTCTAATACTTCAAATCTAGACTTGGGGGCGCTTAGAGGCATGAAAGCCCTGGCAAGGGAAAAATCATGATCCTCCTCTCCCTGAACATTAGAGGGGTGGGAGCCCCCCCTAAAATTTCCTTCCATGCGCAGGTTGCTTGCTTCTGCAAAACCTGATCTTATATTCCTACAAGAAACCCTAGTCGATGAGGAAAAGGCTCGAAAGTTCATGTTTTCTTTATGCCCTACCTATATGTATAGTGCAGTTAGTTCAGTTGGAAAGTCAGGAAGAATTTTAGTGGCATGGGACCCTAACATAGTTGGTCTCCAACCTTAATCCGTGTGTTGGTGGCATTTTATTGACAGGTTCTCATATTCCCAACAAAAAAAGGATATGCATGCTAAATGTCTATGGACCATGTATAGGACGCAAACAGTTATGGGAAATGGTGGAAGACAAGGGATTACTTGACCAGAGAAATCTTATCCTTATGGGAGATTTAATTTTTCTACCAGTATTGAGGAAGTGTGGGGGGCGTCGGCCTTAATTGATCCATTGGCGACATTTTTTAAAGATATTTTCTCCAAACACAAATTAGTGGATGCGGTGCCTGCGGAGGTGATACCAACCTAGAGAAATGGTAGGAGTGGAGCTGTTGATATTCAAAAGAGATTAGATAGGGTTTTTTTTTTTTATATCTGAAGCGCTTCTAATGGATTCGGCTTGCTATAGATCATGGGTGGAGCTACCTTATATTTCTGACCATGCCCCAATGATTTTCCAACTGGATTATGGTATTAAGTCAATGGCATACCCTTTCAAATTAAATCCTGTGTCGCTAAAAGATGAGTCCTTTGCCGAAATTGTTCGTGAGGTTTGGAGTCCACAATAGGAACAAGGGGTGGAAGGAGCACAATCAAGATTGGTGAAGAACTTATATAATCTAAAAATCAGGGCGAAGAAATGGATCGCGGGCAAGAAAAATACTGATCATATTACTTTAGAAAAAATCGAAGGGGGGATTGCTTCACTAACAAAACAAAGTTTAGAGATTCAACATAGTGATGCACCAAATACTCGTTTGAAAACTCTTGAATCGGATAGAAACAAATTACTGCTGGAGAAGGAGGAACTCTGGCGCCAAAAGAGTAGGGCAACACGGATACATTGCGGGGAAAAGAACACAAAATTTTTTCATCGGTTTGCCAGCTATAGAAGGAACAAAAAGCATTTGTGGGAGGTTAAGGATGAAAGTGATCAAATCCATGTTGGGCAAGAGGCTATCAAGAAAGAAGTAGTTAGACATTTTAGATCCTTTTATAAAGAATCATCACAAAATATGATGGAGGATTAGATTGCATCCATGCATCTATATCCAAGGTTGGTCACGGAGGAGGAATTGATTATTTTAGAGAAACCGTGCACAAAGGATGAAGTGCTTGAGGTTCTGAGGGGATTTACCAAAGATAAGAGCCCCGATCCTGACAGATGGACAGTGGAGTTCTTTCTGAAATTCTTTGACTTGGTTGCTAATGATCTATTGGAGGCAGACGAGGAATCTCGCTTAACTAGTGTGGTGAATAGATCCTTAAATACGACATTTCTAGCTCTTATTCCCAAGGTTAGTGGGCCGACAACCTTTGGAGATTTTCGTCCGATTTCTTTTTGCAACCTATGTTACAAGATTATATCAAAGTTAATTTCCAAACGAATCAGACCGATCTTGTCTCGGTCACTATCAGAGGAACAATTCGGCTTCTTAAAAGGAAAACAAATCATTGATGCCATAGGTACAACTCAGGAGTGCTTACACAACATAAAAGAGAAAAAACTCTAGGCTCTTATACTAAAGATTGATTTAAAAAAATCTTACGACAGTATCAGCTTGGATTTCCTGAGATTGGTTCTTTTACATTGCAGTTTTGGGCTGTCGATGACCAAATGGATTATGGGATGCATTTCTTCAGCTACATTTTCAATTCTAATAAATGGAGAGCCAACTGAATTCTTTAAAAGTGGTAGAGGTCTCAGACAGGGGTGTCCGTTGTCACCTTTGATTTTTATATTAGTCCTAGAAAGTTCGAGTCTAGTATTGAAAAAAAGTCAAGAGGGTGGATTAGTGACGGGCATCAAGGTTTCAAGGCTAATTCGGATAATCCATCTCCTTTTTTTTTATGATATCCTGATTATGACCAAAGATTCTACCTCTGAATGGTTGGAGATTCATAAGATATTGACTAGCTTCTGCAACTCAACTGGGCTCTTGATTAATGCACATAAATCCTCCTTTTATCAGTTTGGCGCTCAACAATATGTTTTGGATACTTTAAAAGATACATTTTTATACAACATTAATGATCTTACTAACGGTTTTAAATATCTTGGGTATTTTTTAAAAGTTGGCAGGTACAAAGTCGAGGAATGGGACTGGCTTTTAGCAAAATATGAAAATCACATAAGCCATTGGTGCAATAAATGGCTGAGAATTGTAGGTCGCCTAGTCCTGATCAAGGTGGTTTTAGAAATCCAACCAGTTTATTGGTTGGCACTTGAAAATATCCCATCATTGGTTCTTAATAAAAATTGTCAAGTTGTCTTCAATTTTCTTTGGGATGGAAAAAGGAAAAAGAAGGGAATCCACTTGTGTAGCTGGCAGATTATTGCTCGTTCAAAGAAGCATGGGGGTTGGGGATTCAGGAACCTGGCCAGTTTTAGTAGAGCCATGGCCAAAAACAACATATGGAGGGATTTGATGATAGATGGTCTATGGCATCGGGTTCTAAAATCTAAATAGTTTCCCTCTGTCTCTGTGGCACGTTGGTTGCACACGGTTTCGATGGATGGAAAAAAAGGTTCTTAGACTTGGAGATATCTCCAAAAAGCCTTATATATCATATTGCATTGGTTGGTGTGGCTTCCGAGCTCGGGTGAATCGATTATGATTGGAAAAGACATGATTTTGGGGATGGGGGATGCGACATTGTTGTCTAGAAATTTATTATCAGTTTTTAATCAACAAGGTGTGTTCTATTTATATCAGGTGATCAGAGAACCCTGCCCGGGCTTGATTGGCCCCAACTGGATCACTAATGTTAAGCTGGGTCTCAAGGGATCCTTAGTAGCTGAATGGCAAGATTTTTTTGTTGCTATCCTAAACAATGGTGTACAATTGGTGGGGAATCCAGATGAACTAATTTGGATGGAAGGCTATTCATCAGGTAGGATCACCGTTAAAAATGCTTATGAGGACATTGAAAACAAAAAACAAGACTTGGTGATAGGTGGTTGGAGAAAATCGCTATGGTCCTAGGATTGCCCATTAAAATTAAAGCTCTTTACCTGGTTGGTGGAGGAGAACAAGATTCTAACTTGGGAAAATATGCAACGTAGAGGTTTTGAAGGCCCCAACTATTGTTCTCTCTGTAAGAAGAATATGGAAATTGTGTTCCATTTATTTTTTGAATGCCCGTTCACATGTGATGTTTGGGAAATAATTAAATCATCCTTACATTTTCCGGGGGCTTGGACTGGAAATTCCATTTCTGAATGTTTTAAAAAATGGAGATTGCTTTTTTCAGACTACCTCACTCTTCTAATTTATATATGCTGGAATATTTGGATTGAGAGGAACCTTCCTATCTTCAACAATGGGTTACCATCTGTGCAGAAGGTGGTGTTTATGTCATTATTGTTCATGGTTGATCACAAGTTACCAATCAAACCGAAGGCTACTAGGAGAGGGACGTTGCAACCTGTGGTGGAGGGCTCGGTTGGTTGGTTTGACGGGGCAACAGTGGCATCAGGGAAAAACAATGGAGCTAGTGGGATTTTAAGGATTAGTGAACACAATATTTTCAAATGGACTATTAACTGTGGTCTTGGGACAAACACCAGAGCAGAGTTGTTGGGAGTGTGGGCACTTCTGAATTTGGCTTCTCGGTTTGCTATATCAGAGATTTTGGTTCAAGGGGACTCTAAGATCGTTATTGACTGGATGCAGGGAAAGGGAAGCCTCTAGGTGCTTACTCTGGAGTGCTGAAAGGGAAGACTTAATGATCTATTAAAGTTATTTCATAATGTAACCTTCTAGCATGTTTATCGAGAAGATAAGTCTAAAGCAGACAGGCTATCAAAGTAGGCTTTGCTAAAAGTTCCTAGGAAAATTGAATACTTCCAATGTGAAGGGGACCATGAAGGTCCACATTTATTTCTCGACCTATACTAGATCTGGAAGATCTCTTATGTTTCTTGATGTTGGGAGCTTAGCGGGAGGCCATATTGGAGATCCTTTTCTCTGGGCTATTTGATAGGGGTCTTTTTGATGTTATAGTTCTTGTTTTTTTTGGGAGATTTTAAATGGGACTGGGATTTATCAGCATGTGTACAGGTGATGAGATGATTCTTTTTGTCTTATTGAGTAATTCTATGAAAGGTATCGAGACATATGGCTTGATATTTTTTTGTAAAAGAATAATTTATATTTCAATCTAAATTGGAAAAAATAAAATTATGTATGATGCAACACCTCTTAACATAAACAATGTATTTCTCAACAAAATCCATTTTTGTGAGAGCACCATAGTGTGTAGAAAAGAACAACCTCAAAATTTGCTTCTTGAGGTTGGATATCAACATTTCTCAATACCATTTACCCCTACAAATTAGAGTAGAAAACAAACATATCCTCCATAAATAAAAGTTCATAATTTTTTTATTCATTAATACGACTAAACAATGTGTCATGCATGCAAATGCCCCCATGTCATAACCTACATAGCAAAAGTAGATTTATACTCATTTTGAGGATTATATTGATATGTTGAAAGCCTGTATATGAGTACTTATGCCTTTGTTAGGGACAAAATATTATTTGTATGCTTGTAAGAGTATATTTTCCTAATTGACTAAATTAATGCTGATAGATCTTCGAGAGAAGGGAGATTCAAGAGTTGATGGTTAAAGGAAATATAAAACATAAAATAATCTAAAATCAATATTATTTTATTTTAAGAGAAGGAATTTTATTATTATTTTTTTCAAACTAGTTATTAGTCCCTGCCAAGGCCAGGGACTAATAGCGATGAGTTCATCGTTGACTGGCTATTAATTTAGGGTTGACTTTAGATTTCTGTTTTATATCAAATGTGTAACATAGGAAATCAAAATATGTATTTTTCTTAATAATAAAAAAAACTATTTTTCTAACATTTGATTGGCTAA
>JASDQU010589876.1:52971-82940 GCA_032191745.1 Picea mariana | reverse complement strand
TACAACAAAGGATGGCGGAACTGGAGGGCTATGAGAGAATCAAGGCTTTTGTCTCTTTTTTAATTGCGCCAAGGATGGTTTTATTGATGTTCCCTCTTTGACGGTTATCCATTGATAGTGTAATTTGTGGTGGCATTAAACTTTATTAAATCTTTAACTCCTACTCTTTTCGAGTGAGGCACAAGATCTTGGTCCCACAGATGGTGATCTGACTGGTGTTCAGTGCTGACAGAGATTTTGTTAAGGTGGAAAGTTTAGAGGGATGACTCATGAGGTCAGAAGTCTCATGGGCGCATCAGACAACGAGGATTGGGAACGGGACGATCTCTTCAACACAGTTGATGAACTGTGAATTTTAAAGAAAGGAGGGTTCCATTTATTGGAGCCACTAATACCGTTGTTAAAGACTATACCCGACCTTACTACTCAACATGAACCAAAGTTTATTCAGTCTCCCTCTATTGGTATTAGTTGGGCTCCAGTTTTGAATACTGATGCTACTGGTCTATGTATTGAACATTCCCAGAGGCAAGGTGGAGTGAGGATTGATAATAGTTTCACAAAGTCAGTCACGGGTTTCAAAAGGGTGAATACTCAGACGTCGTCCGACGGATTTGAGGCAAACTCACAGGGGGGTTTTTCAATTGTTATCGACTCCCAGAGGAGAAAATCTGTGAGAGTCTGAAAACCCAAGTGGGTGCGTTGACGACTAGTCATTGGGATGGATGTGGGGTTGGAAGAAACTTGTCAGATCTCCTTATGTGCTCTGGTAGGTAGGTTTGCATACAAGTCTAAATGCAGTCTGCCTTTTACTGAATGGATGAAGATGGTATGGTTTCTTGTCTTAGGTTATGTGCCAGACTACTTGACTCTTCCAGTTGGATGGTTCGGGTTGATATTCAAGAGTCTGGAGGATGCTCAGCTCATCCTAAACCGGTTTTGGGATTATGAGGGAGGAAGCATAATGCTAAAGTGATGGAGAACACGCTTTGATCCTACAACTGAGTTTTTTAGCTCCAAGCACATATGGGTGTTACTTCCAGGTTTATCGTTAAACCTTTGGAACAAAAAAGCTCTAATGGCTATCGAGAATCTGTTAGGATGCTTCCTAAAGGTAGACAAAGCAAGCCTTCGTTCATCATATAAATGCATGACGAGGGTGTTGGTTGAGTTGGACACTCAGGCAGATCTGATGGATTCTTTAGAATTGGAATGGCGAGGCCAGGTTACAGTTCAATGCATAGATTACCAAGGTATCCCATTTCGTTGCTCTTCCTGCAGAAGGACGAGCCATTTACGCAAAKATTTCCACCATAGAGTCAKTAATACAGASGTGGAGGAAAATATGGAAGACTCTACAAAGGAGYTKCACATGAGTGAAAMAAAACATGATATGCTAGAAGAGACGGGCTTGTGCGCAGCTGCKAGTAATGTAGGTGGTTTGGAAGGAAAAWCCGACTCRTTCTTAGGTAAGTTGAAATCCTTTTGTCCAACCTTATTTTTTTAAYGGTCTTTTGTGGGAAAKGGATTTCTTGTGGAATGTTGTTCCYACGACTCAATCTAYGTTTGTTGTTCCTKCTAGTCAAGATGTGGAATCTACAGTCAGGGGTGACCATCCCAGTGTTTCTGATAGGACTATTCTGACACCTCCCCTTTTTGACTCTACTGTTACCTCTCTTACAGTCCCTCCRTTTGCATCCCCCTTGGAAAAGGTTTTACATGACTCCCCATCATCTAATTACCATGTCTTGGAACCACTCTTCGACTCTGTGATTGATTCTCTTATTCCGTCACTAAGGGAGACCACAAGTCATGTACCTTTACAAACCTTCTAGGGGTCGGAACCTCTTGTGAATCTGGGCTATGTTAAAGAGAGGGATCAGATCTCTGACGAAGAAGGCCAAGGGAAAGATCATGCTTGGTCGAGGGGGTTGGGCTATGACATTTCTCCCATAAAAATAAGGAGCACAYGTAAGAAGCTAGGGCTTCACCCTCCTACTACTGATCATTCTAATACTTCAAATCTAGACTTGGGGGCGCTTAGAGGCATGAAAGCCCTGGCAAGGGAAAAATCATGATCCTCCTCTCCCTGAACATTAGAGGGGTGGGAGCCCCCCCTAAAATTTCCTTCCATGCGCAGGTTGCTTGCTTCTGCAAAACCTGATCTTGTATTCCTACAAGAAACCCTAGTCGATGAGGAAAAGGCTCGAAAGTTCATGTTTTCTTTATGCCCTACCTGGATGTATAGTGCAGTTAGTTCAGTTGGAAAGTCAGGAATAATTTTAGTGGCATGGGACCCTAACATAGTTGGTCTCCAACCTTAATCCATGTGTTGGTGGCATTTTATTGATAGGTTCTCATATTCCCAACAAAAAAAGGATATGCATTCTAAATGTCTATGGACCATGTATAGGACGCAGACAGTTATGGGAAATGGTGGAAGACAAGGGATTACTTGACCAGAGAAATCTTATCCTTACGGGAGATTTAATTTTTCTACTAGTATTGAGGAAGTGTGGGGGGCGTCGGCCTTAATTGATCCATTGGCGACATTTTTCAAAGATCTTTTCTCCAAACATAAATTAGTGGATGTGGTGCCTGCGGAGGTGATACCAACCTAGAGAAATGGTAGGAGTGGAGCTGTTGATATTCAAAAGAGATTAGATAGGGTTTTTCTTATATCTGAAGTGCTTCTAATGGATTCGGCTTGCTATAGATCATGGGTGGAGCTACCTTATATTTCTGACCATGCCCCAATGATTTTCCAACTGGATTATGGTATTAAGTCAATGGCATACCCTTTCAAATTAAATCTTGTGTCGCTAAAGGATGAGTCCTTTGCCGAAATTGTTCGAGAGGTTTGGAGTCCACAATAGGAACAAGGGGTGGAAGGAGCACAATCAAGATTGGTGAAGAATTTATATAATCTAAAAATCAGGGCGAAGAAATGGATCGCGGGCAAGAAAAAAACTGATCATATTACTTTATAAAAAATTGAAGGGGGGATTGCTTCACTAACAAAACAAAGTTTAGAGATTCAACATAGTGATGCACCAAATACTCGTTTGAAAACTTTTGAATCAAATAGAAACAAATTACTACTGGAGAAGGAGGAACTCTGGCACCAAAAGAGTAGGGCAACATGGATACATTGCGGGGAAAAGAACACAAAATTTTTTCATTGGTTTGCCAGCTATAGAAGGAACAAAAAGCATTTGTGGGAGGTTAAGGATGAAAGTGATCAAATCCATGTTGGGCAGGAGGCTATCAAGAAAGAAGTAGTTAGACATTTTAGATCCTTTTATAAAGAATCATCACAAAATGTGATTGAGGATCAGATTGCATCCATGCGTCTATATCCAAGGTTGGTCACGGAGGAGGAATTGATTCTTTTAGAGAAACCGTGCACAAAGGATGAAGTGCTTGAGGTTCTAAGGGGATTTACCAAAGATAAGAGCCCCGATCCTGACAGATGGATAATGGAGTTCTTTCTGAAGTTCTTCGACTTGGTTGCTAATGATCTATTGGAGGCAGACGAGGAATCTCGCTTAACTGGTGTGGTGAATAGATCCTTAAATACGACATTTCTAGCTCTTATTCCCAAGGTCAGTGGGCTGACAACCTTTGGATATTTTCGTTCGATTTCTTTTTGCAACCTATGTTACAAGATTATATCAAAGTTAATTTCCAAACAAATCAGACCGATCTTGTCTTGGTCATTATCAGAGGAACAATTCGACTTCTTAAAAGGAAAACAAATCATTGATGCCATAGGTACAACTCAGGAGTGCTTACACAACATAAAAGAGAAAAAACTCCAGGCTCTTATACTAAAGATTGATTTAAAAAAATCTTACGACTGTATCAGCTGGAATTTCCTGAGATTGGTTCTTTTACATTGCGGTTTTGGGCTGTCGATGACCAAATGGATTATGGGATGCATTTCTTCAGCTACATTTTCAATTCTAATAAATGGAGAGCCAACTGAATTCTTTAAAAGTGGCAGAGGTCTCAGATAGGGGTGTCCGTTGTCACCTTTGATTTTTATATTAGTCCTAGAAAGTTCGAGTCTAGTATTGAAAAAAATTCAAGAGGGTGGATTAGTGACGGGCATCAAGGTTTCAAGGCTAATTCGGATAATCCATCTCCTTTTTTTTTATGATATCCTGATTATGACCAAAGAGTCTACCTCTGAATGGTTGGAGATTCATAAGATATTGACTAGCTTCTGCAACTCAACTGGGCTCTTGATTAATGCACATAAATCCTCCTTTTATTAGTTTGGCACTCAACAATCTGTTTTGGATACTTTAAAAGATACATTTTTATACAACATTAATGATCTTACTACTGGTTTTAAATATCTTGGGTATTTTTTAAAAGTTGGCAGGTACAAAGTCGAGGAATGGGACTGGCTTTTAGCAAAATATGAAAATCACATAAGCCATTGGTGCAATAGATGGCTGACAATTGTAGGTCGCCTGGTCCTAATCAAGGTGGTTTTAGAAATCCAACCAGTTTATTGGTTGGCACTAGAAAATATCCCATCATCAGTTCTTAATAAAAATTGTCAAGTTGTCTTCAATTTTCTTTGGGATGGAAAAAGGAAAAAGAAGGGAATCCACTTGTGTAGCTGGCAGATTATTGCTCATTCGAAGAAGCATGGGGGTTGGGGATTGAGGAACCTGGCCAGTTTTAGCAGAGCCATGGCGAAAAACAACCTATGGAGGGATTTGATGATAGATGGTCTATGGCATCGGGTCCTAAAATCTAAATATTTTCCCTCTGTCTCTGTGGCACGTTGGTCGCACACGGTTCCGATGGATGGAAAAAAACGTTCTTAGACTTGGAGATATCTCCAAAAAGCCTTATATGTCCTATTGCATTGGTTGGTGTGGCTTCCGGGCTCGGGTGAATCAATTATGATTGGAAAAGACATGATTTTGGGGATGGGGGATGCGACATTGTTGTCTGGAGATTTATTATCATTTTTTAATCAACAAGGTGTGTTCTATTTATATCAGGTGATCAGAGAACCCCGCCTGGGCTTGATTGGCCCCAACTGGATCACTAATGTTAAGTTGGGTCTCAAGGGATCCTTAGTAGCTGAATGGAAAGATTTTTGTATTGCTATCCTAAACAATGGTGTACAATTGGTGGGGAATCTAGATGAACTAATTTGGACGGGAGGCGATTCATCAGGTAGGATCACCGTTAAAAATTCTTATGAGGACATTGAAAACAAAAAACAAGACTTGGTGATAGGTGGTTGGAGAAAATCACTATGGTCCTAGTACTGCCCATTAAAATTAAAGCTCTTTACCTGGTTGGTGGAGGAGAACAAGATTCTAACTTGGGAAAATATGCAACGTAGAGGTTTTGAAGGCCCCAATTATTGTTCTCTCTGTAAGAAGAATATGGAAATTGTGTTCCATTTATTTTTTGAATGCCCGTTCACATGTGTTATTTGGGAAAGAATTAAATCATCCTTAAATTTTCCGGGGGCTTGGACTGGAAATTCCATTTCTGAATGTTTTAAAAAATGGAGATTGCTTTTTTCAGACTACCTCACTCTTCTGATTTATATATGCTGGAATATTTGGATCGAGAGGAACCTTCCTATCTTCAAGAATGGGTTACCATCTGTGCAGAAGGTGGCGTTTATGTCATTATTGTTCATGGTTGATCACAAGTTACCAATCAAACCGAAGGCTATTAGGAGAGGGACGTTGCAACCTGTGAAGGAGGGCTCGGTTGGTTGTTTTGATGGGGCAACAGTGGCATCAGGGAAAAACAATGGATCTAGTGGGATTTTAAGGATTAGTGAATACAACATTTTCAAATGGACTATTAACTATGGTCTTGGGACAAACACCAGAGCAGAGTTGTTGGGAGCGTGGGCACTTCTGAATTTGGCTTCTTGGTTTGCTATATCAGAGCTTTTGGTTCAAGGGGACTCTAAGATCGTTATTGACTGGATACAGGGAAAGGGTAGCCTCTAGGTGCTTACTCTGGAGTGGTGGAAGGGAAGACTTAATGATCTATTAAAGTTATTTCATAATGTAACCTTCCAGCATGTTTATCGAGAAGATAAGTCTAAAGCAGACAGGCTATCAAAGCAGGCTTTGCTAAAAGTTCCTAGGAAAATTGAATACTTCCAATGTGAAGGGGACCATGAAGGTCCACATTTATTTCTCGACCTATACTAGATCTGGAAGATCTCTTATGTTTCTTGATGTTGGGAGCTTAGCGGGAGGCCATATTGGAGATCCTTTTCTCTGGGCTATTTGACATGGGTCTTTTTGATGTTATAGTTCTTGTTTTTTTTTGGAGATTTTAGATGGGATTGAGATTTATCAGCATGTGTACAGGTGATGAGATGATTCTTTTTGTCTTGTTAAATAATTCTATGAAAGGTATCGAGACCTATGACCTAATATTTTTTTGTAAAAGAATAGTTTATATTTCAATCTAAATTGGAAAAAATTAAATTATGTATGATGCAACACCTCTTAACATAAACAATGTATTTCTCAACAAAATCCTTTATGTGAGAGCACCATAGTGTGTAGAAAAGAACAACCTCAAAATGTGCTTCTTGAGGTTGGATATCAACATTTCTCAATACCATTTACCCCTACAAATTAGAGTAGAAAACAAACATATCCTCCATAAATAAAAGTTCATAAATTTTTTATTCATTAATACGACTAAACAATGTGTCATGCATGCAAATGCCCCCATGTCATAACCTACATAGCAAAAGTAGATTTATACTATCTTTAGGATTATATTGATATGTTGAAAACCCATATATGAGTACTTATGCCTTTGTTAGGGACAAAATATTATTTGTACGCTTGTAAGAGTATATTTTCCTAATTGACTAAATTAATGCTGATAGATCTTCGAGAAAAGGGAGATTCAAGAGTTGATGGTTAAAGGAAATATAAAACATAAAATAATCTAAAATCAATATTATTTTATTTTAAGAGAAGAAATTTTATTATTATTTTTTTCAAACTGGTTATTTTTATACTTGACAAGACAAAAGACCACAAAATTTAAAATATCAAAATTTAGATTTAAAATAATAAAATTTAAATTTTCAAAATCTCATCTAAAATATCGATATTGTGACAAAAAAAACTAGACTTTAGGTTGCAAGCATGTGATGCTCGCCAATACAAAAATGATGAGTTTTCCTAGATACCCTTTTCTAAAATACTGATATTGTGACAAAAAAAAACTAGACCTTAGGTTGATGATGCTCACCAATACAAAAATGGTGAGTTTTCCTAGATACCCTTTTCTAAATCTTGACATTGTAGTTGTGCCCCATCCATCCGCGATGATTGGTTGACTTGTAAAATCTAACCTTTCACATTAAAAGTTTTGAGTAGCAATGCTTGTTGCCAAGTATTGCTCATCAATATTTCTTGATGGGCCTCTAACTCTCACTACTGTAGAAACCCTAGAATCTCTTGATAAGCTTAGGAAATCATGAGGAAAAAGTTGTTTGTACCCTTTATGCCCTTAACTCATGATTTGTTAGCTTAACTACAAAGTTTTAATTAATATCAAATTATGAATCTTGACCTAATCGATCTTTCTTTACTCCAATGGCAATCGAGATTTAGGAGCCCTTATCTAAATCACCACAAAAAATTCAATATCTCCTGAGTGGACTAGAAAGTGGTGATTTGTCTTTGCTCAAATGAGCTGGTTAAGTTCAATTTTTTAATATTGAAAACCTTTGAACTTTAAAAACAAATTGGAAATCAACACAAGACAAAATCTTGAATTTAAAATTATATCTAGGTGTGTAGGATTACTTGGAACCAAGTATAATCCTACATCATAAACTAAAGACGAGGGCATTGATATCTCTTCCCATCCTTTTCATATGTTTTATTCCTTCGTCATAGTGGACCAAGTCTATGAGCAATAACCACTTAGCATTATAGCATTTAAGAGCGTATAAGTCGAGACATACAATGTCATATGTGGAGAATTTACACCTTTGATAATTATCATATTACTTTAGAAAAAATTGAAGGGGGGATTGCTTCACTAATAAAACAGAGTTTAGAGATTCAACATAGTGATGCACCAAATACTCGTTTGAAAACTCTTAAATCAGATAGAAACAAATTACTGCTGGAGAAGGAGGAACTCTGGCGCCAAAAGAGTAGGGCAACGTGGATACATTCCAGCGACAAGAACACAAAATTTTTTCATCGGTTTTCCAGCTATAGAAGGAACAAAAAGCATCTGTGGGAGGTTAAGGATAAAAGTAACCAAATCCATGTTGGGCAGGAGGCTATCAAGAAAGAAGCAATTAGACATTTTAGATCCTTTTATAAATAATCATCACAAAATGTGATTGAGGATTAGATTGCATCCATGCGTCTATATCCAAGGTTGGTCACAGAGGAGGAATTGATTCTTTTAGAGAAACCGTACACAAAGGATGAAGTTCTTGAGGTTCTAAGGGGATTTACCAAAGATAAGAGCCTCGATCCTGACGGATGGACATTGGAGTTCTTTCTGAAGTTCTTCGAATTGGTTGCTAATGATCTATTGGAGGCAGTCGAGGAATCTCGGTTAACTGGTGTGGTGAATAGATCCTTAAATATGGCATTTCTAGCTCTTATTCCCAAGGTCAGTGGGCCGACAACCTTTGGAGATTTCCGTCCGATTTCTTTTTGCAACCTATGTTACAAGATTATATCAAAGTTAATTTCCAAACGAATCAGACCGATCTTGTCTTAGTCATTACCAGAAAAATAGTTTGGCTTCTTTAAAGGAAGACAAATCATTAATGCCATAGGTACAATTCAAGAGTGCTTACACAAAATAAAAGAGAAAAAACTTCAGGCTCTTATACTAAAGATTGATTTAAAAAAATCTTACGACTGTATTAGCTGGGATTTCCTGAGATTGGTTCTTTTACATTGTGGTTTTGGGCTGCTAATGACCAAATGGATTATGGGATGCATTTCTTCAGCTACATTTTCAATTCTAATAAATGGAGAGCCAACTGAATTCTTTAAAAGTGGCAGAGTCTCAGACAGGGGTGTCCGTTGTGTTAATATTATGGTAGTTGCGGGAGGTATTTACCCCCACGTGTGAACCTTACGAGAATAGAAGACTCCGGGAAGCAAGAGAAACCCTAATGAGTTGGCTAATAACCCTAGAAGCCTTGTCGGCTCAAGAAGATAATTTATATTAGGCTATTAGCCTCCAAGAGAAGAAGTCGGCCATAGATTATAATAATATACTGAACAGACACTTATCCAGAAGGAGAAGTCGGCCCCAGCAAACTGGCAGGATTACTATNAGTATTGGCTTGGATATCTCTTGGCTAGGGTTTGGAACATCTGATCAGCCTTTTGTGATGCGCTATCCTTGGGGATTGATGCGCTACTCTTTGTTTGGCTATCTAGCCTAGGGTTTTCTTCCGGAGGAATTCTCAGTCAAGGTTAAGGTGCTCGGAGGGAGGCTTCGGCCTATGGTTGGGTGACGAAGGTATCGTCAATGGTAAAACAAGCACACCATCTTCTATATTCTAACACGTTGTCACCTTTGATTTTTATATTAGTCCTAGAAAGTTCGAGTCTAGTATTGAAAAAAAGTCAAGAGGATGGATTAGTGACGGGCATATGGTTTCAAGGCTAATTCGGATAATCCATCTCCTTTTTTTTGATGATATCCTGATTATGACCAAAGATTCTACCTCTGAATGGTTGGAGATTCATAGGATATTGACTAGCTTCTGCGACTCAACCAGGCTCTTGATTAATGCACATAAATCCTCCTTTTATCAGTTTGGCGCTCAACAATCTGTTTTGGATACTTTAAAAGCTACATTTTTATACAACATTAATGATCTTACTAATGGTTTTAAATATCTTGGGTATTTTTTAAAAGTTGGTAGGTACAAAGTCGAGGAATGGGACTGGCTTTTAGCAAAATATGAAAATCACATAAGCCATTGGTGCAATAGATGGCTGACAATTGGAGGTCGCCTAGTCATGATCAAGGCGGTTTTAGAAATTCAACCAGTTTATTGGCTGGCGCTGGAAAATATCCCATCATCGGTTCTTAATAAAAATCATCAAGTTGTCTTCATTTTTCTTTGGGATGGAAAATTGAAAAAGAAGGGAATCCACTTGTGTAGATGGCAAATTATTGCTCGTTCGAAGAAGCATGGGGGTTGGGGATTGAGGAACCTGGTCAGTTTTAGCAGAGCCATGGTGAAAAACAACCTATGGAGGGCTTTGATGATAGATGGTCTATGGCATCGGGTTCTAAAATCTAAATATTTTCCCTCTGTCTCTGTTGCACGTTGGTTGCACACGGTTTCAATGGATGGAAAAAAGGTTCTTAGACTTGGAGATATCTCCAAAAAGACTTATATATTCTATTGCATTGATTGATGTGGCTTCCAGGCTCGGGTGAATTGATTATGATTGGAAAAGACATGATTTTGGGGATGGGGGATGCGACATTGTTGTCTGGAGATTTATTATCATTTTTAAATCAACAAGGTGTGTTCTATTTATATCAGGTGATCAGAGAAGCCCGCCCGGGCTTGAATGGCCCCAACTAGATCACTAATGCTAAGCTGGGTCTCGAGGGATCCTTAGCAGCTAAATGGAAAGATTTTTGTGTTGCTATCCTAAACAATGGTGTACAACTGGTGAGGAATCCAGATGAACTAATTTGGACGGGAGGCAATTCATTAGGCAGGATCACCGTTAAAAATGTTTATGAGGCCATAGAAAACAAAAAACAAGACTTGGTGATAGGTGGCTAGAGAAAATCGCTATGGTCCTAGGACTACCCATTAAAATTAAAGCTCTTTACCTGGTTTGTGGAGGAGAACAAGATTCTAACTTGGGAAAATATGCAACGTAGAGGTTTTGACGGCCCCAACTATTGTTCTCTCCGTAAGAAGAATATGGAAATTGTGTTCCATTTATTTTTTGAATGCTCGTTCACATGTGTTGTTTGGGAAATAATTAAATCATCCTTAAATTTTCCGGGGGCTTGGACTGGAAATTCCATTTCTGAATGTTTTAAAAAATGGAGGTCGTTTTTTTCAGACTACCTCACTCTTCTGATTTATATATGCTGGAATATTTGGATCGAGAGGAACCTTGCTATCTTCAAGAATGGGTTACCATTTGTGTAGAAGGTGGCGTTTATGTCATTACTGTTCATGGCTGATCACAAGTTACCAATCAAATCGAAGGCTATTAGGAGAGGGACGTTGCAGCCTGTGGTGGAGGGCTCGATTGGTTGGTTTGACGGGGCAACAGTGGAATCAGGGAAAAACAATGGAGCTAGTGGGATTTTAAGGATTAGTGAACACAACATTTTCAAATGGACTGTTAACTGTGGTCCTGGGACAAACACCAGAGCGGAGTTGTTGGGAGCGTGGGCACTTCTGACTTTGGCTTCTCGGTTCGCTATATCAGAGCTTTTGGTTCAAGGGGATTCTAAGATCGTTATTGACTGGATGCAGGGAAAGGGTAGCCTCTAGGTGCTTACTCTGGAGTGCTGGAAGGGAAGACTTAATGATCTATTAAAGCTATTTCATAATGTAACCTTCCAGCATGTTTATCGAGAAGATAAGTCTAAAGCGGACATGCTATCAAAGCAGGCTTTGCTAAAAGTTCCTGGGAAAATTGAATACTTCCAATGTGAAGGGGACCATGAAGATCCACATTTATTTCTAGACCTATACTAGATCTGGAAGATCTCTTATGTTTCTTGATGTTGGGAGCTTAGCGGGAGGCCATATTGGAGATCCTTTTCTCTGGGCTATTTGACAGGGGTCTTTTTGATGTTATAGTTCTTGTTTTTTTTTGGAGATTTTAAATGGGACTGGGATTTATCAGCAGGTATACATGTGATGAGATGATTCTTTTTGTCTTGTTAAGTAATTCTATGAAAGGTATCGAGGCCTATGACCTGATGTTTTTTTGTAAAAGAATAGTTTATATTTCAATCTAAATTGGAAAAAATAAAATTATGTATGATGCAACAACTCTTAACATAAACAATGTATTTCTCAACAAAATCCATTTATGTGAGAGCACCATAGTGTGTAGAAAAGAACAACCTCAAAATGTGCTTCTTGAGGTTGGATATCAATTAGAGTGGAAAACAAACATATCCTCCATAAATAAAAGTTCATAATTTTTTTATTCATTAATACGACTAAACAATGTGTCATGCATGCAAATGCCCCCATGTCATAACCTACATAGCAAAAGTAGATTTATACTATCTTTAGGATTATATTGATATGTTGAAAACCCATGTATGAGTACTTATGCCTTTGTTAGGGACAAAATATTATTTGTATGCTTGTAAGAGTATATTTTCCTAATTGACTAAATTAATGCTGATAGATATTCGAGAATTATGAAATTCGAAGGGAGATTCAAGAGAGTTGATGGTTAAAGGAAATATCAAAACATAAAATAATCTAAAATCAATATTATTTTATTTTAAGAGAAGAAATTTTATTATTATTTTTTTCAAACTGGTAATTTTTATACTTGACAGACAGAAGACAACAAAATTTAAAATATCAAAATTTAGATTTAAAATATTTAAATTTTCAAAATCTCATCTAAAATATCGATATTGTGACAAAAAAAAACTAGACTTTAGGTTGCAAGCATGTGATGCTCGCCAATACAAAAATGGTGAGTTTTCCTAGATACCCTTTTTTAAAATACTGATATTGTGAAAAAAAAAAACCTAGACCTTAGGTTGCAGGCATGATGATGCTCACCAATACAAAAATGGTGAGTTATCCTAGATACCCTTTTCTAAATCTTGACATTGTAGTTGTGCCCCATCCATCCGCGATGATTGGTTGACCTGTAAAATCTAACCTTTCACATTAAAAGTTTTGAGTAGCAATGCTTGTTGCCAAGTATTGCTCATCAATATTTCTTGATGGGCCTCTAACTCTCACTACCGTGGAAACCCTAGAATCTCTTGATAAGCTTAGGAAATCATGAGGAAAAAGTTGTTTGTACCCTTTATGCCCTTAACTCACGATTTGTTAGCCTAACTACAAAGTTTTAATTAATATCAAATTTTGAATCTTGACCTAATAGATCTTTCTTTACTCCAATGGCAATGGAGATTTCGGAGGAGCCCTTATCTAAACCACCACAAAAATTTCAATATCTCCTGGGTGGATTAGAAAGTGGTGATTTGTCTTTTGCTCAAATGGGCTGGTTAAGTTCAATTTTTTAATATTGAAAACCTTTGAACTTTAAAAACAAATTGGAAATCAACACAATTGGAAATCAACACAAGACAAAATCTTGAATTTAAAATTATATCTAGGTGTGTAGGATTACTTGGAACCAAGTATAATCCTACATCATAAACTAAAGACGAGGGCATTGATATCTCTTCCCATCCTTTTCATATGTTGTATTCCTTCGTCATAGTGGACCAAGTCTATGAGCAATAACCACTTAGCATTATAGCATTTAAGAGCGTATAAGTCCAGATATACATTGTCATATGTGGAGAATTTACACCTTTGATGGTGTATATCCTCATGTATACACTCATTAATTGTTGTAGTGATTAGTATATATTGTTTAATGATGATGTCATGTGCATCTTTATAGGGAAGACTGTTTAAACATGGTATTCACAAGTTACTTCTCTATGGTTTATGGAATATCATGTTTTACCAAGGTTCATATAGAATGACATTTTCAATCATGATCACCATTGGATCTATTCCAATGGGCAAATCAATGGTGGTTAGGATTTAGGGGTGATGTCCTTCTAATATTTACTAAAGAGACCTTGAGGATTGCTCATTTATGAGCATATCAATAGTATTATAGTCATTCTTCTACCAAATGTTGGCATGTTCACATGGTCTTCTTTATAAGGAAGGCATGTGACTTCATCTATGTTGTCAAGGATTTATGAAGTGTGCTACGACATCGACATTCCCTTTCATTTTGTATTGTTTTAGTCCTTAGTATTCAATTATCCAACCAACTCTTGGATAGGTCCTCAAAACAAACAATCATGCATAGTTTGATCTCTTATGAACCAAAATCATGGATCACTATATAATTTATCATCTAATTGATACTTTTTGAGTGGAAGTATTGGAGCTAAAGACTTGTTTTGGTGATTTCAAATTTTGAAACTTCTAGAGCCTGTTTGAGGCATTAAAAGATCATTTTGGAATAAAAAATTTGCAAACATAAGTTCATTAGGGGAAATTTGAAGTTTAAAATGGCCCTCCTAAAAAAAATAATAAAACAAAAGTTAAATAATAAAATAAGAATTATGAATTTTGGAGAGAAAGAATAAACTACATTTTTTCTCATATTTTCAATTTATCTCATTATAGGTTTACTAAATATAAAGTGTAGGTGCTCATTGGATGCATAATTAAATTCCACATCCAATGAGTAACCACACTACATACTTTTAATAGACCCATCATTACATGAAAAATATGTGTTTCTTGAAACACATATTTTTCATGTATTTCCATTTTATCTCGTGCTGGGTTTTTCATGTATTTTCAGTTTATCTCATAGTGGGGTTTTCATGTATTTTTGGTTTATCTCACAATGGGTCTATTAAAAGTATGCAACATGGGTACTCATTAGAAGCATATTTGTTTGTTTGTTTTTGTATTTTTGGTTTATTTCAAAAAGGATCTATTAAAAGTATGCAGTGTGGGTACTTGTTAGATGTAGAATTTAATTCCTCATCCAATGATTGCCTACCTTATACTTTTAATAAATCTATAAGGATGTGAATTGAGAATATGGTAAAAAGGGTAGTTTTCTCTCTTTCCCACCAACACTATTTACCCTTATGGTTGGCATCATCATCATCATCTTGAATCCTATTGGTTATTCTAAAGTAGATGTTGATAGCACATTTTTTATTATTATTTTGAGGTCCATTTTGTATCTCAAAGTTTTCCTAATGCTAGTGTCTAGACATTGTTCTACAAATTGGGAGCTTTTAAATAGTGCAAAAGTCACCTTAATTAGAGTTCATATGAGGAAGTCATGCCTCCCACAAGTTGACCTATCCTATTAACCACCATGATATGAAATGGATGTCACATCAACTCTCATTACTAACACATGTGGAGCTATTCAAGTGCAGAGTTTCAAGAAGATTCTAGAGGGTCAAAAACTCTAATCCTAATAGGGAGTCGAGGCATGCAAAAACCCTAACCTTGACGCTAGGTGACTATCAAGACATGTTAAATATTAGGCTTCTAGAAATGGAGGTGTTCCATTCTTATTGTATTAATTACTATTATCTTGCTAAATAAGATAAGGTAGTGGGATATTGGAACAAAAACAATGAATCGGAAGGCCTTGTGACAACCATATAGGCCACCGCGTCAATGACAATTCCACGAGACTTTGCCTTTCTTTGTATTTGCATTTAATATATGAGAAGAAAAGAGCAAGGTATAGTAGGCCGCACCTTCTAACTGGGTTTTTTCCCATATTGAGTTTTCCACTTGAGGTACATCTTGTGTTCATTATATGAAGGGTGTGATATTTGCTTCAGCTTCTTTTATCTTAATTCAACTTATTTCAACATACAATACATCAACATAGTAATATTATATCTTAATCTTAGATAAAACATTGTATAACTAAAAATTAACATAAACTTATAAAATCTTTTGTGATGCACTATATCACACAAATATCCACAACAATTTACAAATCGTCTTCTTAAAAATAAAAATAAAAACAAAACAAAAAACAATTATATCCAATAAATAAATATATATATATATATATGAAATGAAAGCAAATAAATGCTTTTAGATGCTGCACGAATCAACCTGCAAAAATAAAAATAATAAAAACTCTTGCATCCTTACACAATAATCATCCCCTAATTCCCTTGGACATTACCCTTCAATCGTTTTGGGAATATGTTCCAATAATAGAGACAAATATATTATTGCATATGCTAAAGTCATTATTGTTCCCACTTAATGGTAATTCTCGAAACATTCAATCATCATCCCACACTCACTTGTGGAATCATTTCATGTAACTTTCCCTTCACGCAAACCGAAGTTACTGGAGAGACAAGTTTTAGTGGTTACTTTTCCTAAAAGGGTATCTACGTACGAAGATTTATTTATCGAGTTTAATTATTTATAAATATTATATTAATTTAAATTATTTAAAAGATTATATCTATTTTATATTTTTTTATAAGTAAAAAATGTTATTAATTTTATTTATGTATAGGATTTATTTATAAAATTCAATTATTTATAAATATTAAATTAAATTATTATAAAATATTTATTCTATAATTTTTTATACAAATAATCAATATTATTAATTTTTACAACTAAAATATTAAGGAATATCAATTATTCTTTAATATAAACCTTAGTAATTTTAAATTTTGGGGAACTTAGGTTCAGCAATGGAAAGTGGAGTAGGTTAGGGTTTTAGGGGTTTGGCGCAAAAGTTTAGGGTGACAAGATCAGTTTAGAGTGAAGGGTAAGTGCAGGTTTCGAGGCAACAGTCCCGGGATGTCAATGGAGGCAAAAACTCCAGAGGCGACAAAGCCTTCTACGGGAAAGCAAAACCTAGATGCGGCAGTAATGACGACTAAAGAGATGGAAAAACACAAATCGTTCAAGGAAGCAATGTGAGGGGATCCAGTCTGATGCCAAAGGACATCACACGGGCTGAGAGGTACAATGGTTCACCCCACACGGAGCAGTGCAACTTGAAGATCGGATCAAAACCCACATAAGAAAAAACATATGAAAAATGGAACCCTAGGTACAAAGCCACATCACCTTTGATTGGTAGCTATATTCAACATATGAAGGACCATGTGCTCATTAGAAAATTCATGGGTATTTGGCCCTCAAAGAAGGCTCTTATGTTGTGGGTGAAGTCGAGATGGAAAGTCAAAGGTGGCATGGACGTCAAACTAGGATCGAAAGGCTTCATTATTATAATTTTCACATGCTTTGAGGATAGGAATCAAATTTTTTATGAAGGCCCTTATTTTTTTAACTCTGCAGGGTTACATCTAAGATACTGGACTGAAGGTTTTTCCCCTGAGAAAGAGGATTTTACATCGGCTCTGGTCTGAATCAAACTATACTCATTACCTCAGGAATTTTGGCACCTTGAAACCTTGGAGGGAATTGGGAACACCTTGGGATCCTTTGTGAAAATGTCGGAAATCACAAAGATAATGAAATATACATCCTATGCCAGGATCTGTGTCTAAATGAATGTGGTCGGTGCCCTACCGAAATCCATAGTTATCTCTTTTCAGGACGACGATTGGACCCAAACTATAGATTATGAACACATTACATTTAGATGTAGGAAGTTCCATGAACATGAACATCTATTTTGAGACTGCCCCTATAATGCAAACCCAACAATAAACAAAGATAAAGAGGGAAAAAATGGAGAGGGCTTTGTCAAGATTCCCAATAACAGAAAGGCAGGGGAAAAAGGCAACAAACCCCTGGGAGAAACCTCCAAGAAAGATTCCAACAATTTCCAAGCTCTAGCAATGGAAGAACATCAAACATAAAATATAAAAGGATCGACTCTCGTCCCAGATGGTCTCAAACAAACAAAATATCTAGAAGCAGGGAAATATGAGGAGATCCTAGAACACCGCTGCATAGAGCATAGCACAGTTATCTCCCCAATCTCGGAAGGTGAAATTATAATGCAAGAGTTGGAGGACACCAAAGGATCACAATAGGACATTGAGGGGGAGGATGAAGCTCAGAATATGGACCTAGAGGATACAAAGTCGGACATCAAAGATCTCATTGAAGCCCATGGGGAACAAGAAATAAACAAGATGCAAGTAGGAAAACTTCACAAATTACACCGAGAACTAAAAAATAGGAAAGAAAGAGGAAACATTCAGGAGAACTCAACAACATCCTCAATAAGCCTGGGTACTAAGAGCAATCCTCTTAAAAACACATAAAAGTAAGCGGGGAGGAAAAGAGAAGAGGACGTAACCCCATAAGCAATTCCTGGAGGAAACATGAGCCTTGCTTATAGATTCAGGCCAAGTCTTGGGCCTCCCTAACAAGTACTTTACTTCCCAACCCAAATGTTGATGATGAAGATCTTGTCATGGAATATGTGCGGTTTGAATATCCCATCCAAACAAAGAATTCTTAAAAAAAATTATCCCAAGAAAAACTAGATCTCTTAATTCTACTAGAAACAAAATGTTATAGGGATTCCATGATCAAAATAACAAAGAAGGTATGGAAAAACAACGAAGTTGAATGTATAGAGGTAGAAGGGGCCTTTGGAGGTATGGTGATCCTCTGGAATCTAGGTAGCATCAAAGTAGCAACAACTCTCCAGTTGCCTAGAATCCTAACAGTTCATTTTCAAAACCTGGGTTCAAAGCAACAAGGATATGTATCAAATGTGTATGGCCCCCTGACCCTGTTATCGGAGCAATAGATAAACTAGGTCATCTCTTGCAAGACCAACCTTGGATTATGGGGGGGGATTTCAACTTGATCGCTTCGCTAGAAGAAAAGAAATGTGGGTTAAGGAAGTTGGACACAAAG
Organism: Picea mariana; assembly: GCA_032191745.1. Taxonomy (NCBI): domain Eukaryota; kingdom Viridiplantae; phylum Streptophyta; class Pinopsida; order Pinales; family Pinaceae; genus Picea; species Picea mariana. The sequence continues at coordinate 64,288 of JASDQU010589876.1, read as the reverse complement.
AGTATACTTTTCAAGGATCTAATAGACAAGGTTAGGTTGGTGGACCTCCCGATCGAGGGAGGTAAGTTCACCTGGAACAATAAAAGAGGGGAATTGAAACAAGTAGCAGAGCGATTTGATAGATTCCTAGTCTCAGAGAGATTTTTCCAATCTAAATAGGTGTTGGTGGCCGAATTCAATCCCTCCTATGGTTCAGATCACTGACCTATTTCTCTAAGCTGGGAAACTTATGTAACCCCCAGACCCAATCCTTTCAAATTTGAAAAATTATGGCTTAGGCATTCATAGTTCATGCAAATGATGCCAGTGTGGTGGAATAATCAACTAAATCTTCATGGAACCCAGATGTACCAATTCCAACAACACTTGAAATACACCAAATTGCATAAGGAAATGGAAAAAGGAAGACTTTGGGAACATACACGAGGAAAGGAGAAAATTGGAGGAAGGAATGGAGGAGATTCAAAAACAGGTAATTCTTCAGGGTTTCTCGCAGGAGCTAAAGTCAAAGGAGGAGCAGCTCAAACAAGAGATAAATGAAAGAGACAATAAGGAAGAGATTATGGTTCGCCAAAAATATCGAATTCAATGGCTACAGGAAGGGGATAAAAACACAAAATTCTTCCATAATTCCTTGCTCTATAGAAGAAGCCAAAATCATATTGCCTCCATACAAAATGATGAGGGGACCCTACTAGAATAACATAATGATATAGAAAGAGAGTTGGTAATACACTACAACAATTTTTTGTCAGAACCTGATCTAAATAGGAGGGAGGATACCCTCCAGATCACAAGATCTATTCCCAGAATAATCTTTCGAGAACAAGCCAACAATCTTATGCGACATGTGAATTTGGAATAGGTCAAGGAAGTGGTTTTGGATATGCCGACCGGGAAGGCCCCAGGTCCAGATGACTTCACCTGTTATTTTTTCAAAGCTTCCCGGTGTATCATAGGCAAAGATGTGCTAGTAGTGGTGGAAGAATCCATAAGATCACGCTCAGTCCTACAAGCCTTCAATGCAAATTTCTTGACCCTAATACCCAAGGAAAGGGAAGCTAGATTGGCAGATAAGTTCCACCCTATCTCCCTATGCAATGTAATATACAAGATTATAACTAAAGTAATTTAAAATAGATTGAAACCTCTTATGCAGGAAATTATTTCTCGGGAGCAAGGAGGATTCGTGGAAGGTAGAAAAATTATGGACGACATAATAGTAGCACATGAGTCCATCCACTCTCTTAAAACTACTGGTCAACCAGGCATGTTGATAATGATGGACCTAGCCAAAGCCTACAATAGGATTAATTGGAGATTCCTAAGAGAAATTTTGGGAACTTTTGGCTTTGACTAAGATTGGATCACATGGATATCTGGCCTAATCTCCTCAACCTTCTTCTCCATCCTGGTTAACAGACCCCCCTCGACAACCTTCAAATCCTCCATAGGAATCCGTCAGGGTGATCCCCTCTCCCCCTATCTATTTACAATTTTAGTAAAAGGATTGGGGAGGTTTATCAATCAATCTCTCCAGGCAGGGGCCCTCCAAGGCCTCCTTCTTTTCCCTCAATCAGAACCCCTCACCCATATGCAATTTGTGGATGACACCCTTTTAATGGGTCGTCCCCCAATGAAGGAAGCGAGAGCTATCATTCACATCCTAAATATTTTCATGGAAGCCTCGGGAATGAAGATAAATCAAGAAAAATCCAAAATTTTATTTTTTAATACTCATGTAGTAGTCCAACACAATATTTCTTGTATTTCAGGCTTCCAAAGAGCTTTCCTACCCTCTAAATACTTGGGATCCCATCTCCTAGAAAAATCCCTTAGTAACCATTCCTAGCAAGAGCTCCTAGTGAAGCTGGAAGATTGCCTCAACAATTGGACTCACAGATTCTTGACTTTCTCGATAAGGGTCCTTCTCATTAAATCTATTCTGGCGACCATGCCTATCTGTCTATTTTTATTCCTAGCGGCTCTTGTAAACATCCGACAAAGAATCCAGGAAATCTAGAGAAACTTTCTTTGCGGAGGAGCTAAACGAGAAAGAAAATGGGCCTTGGTTTCCTGGGACAAGATCTGTACTCCTAAATCTAGGGGGTATAGAAATTAGAGACCCAAAAAATATGGGCTAAGCCTTAGCAGCCAAATTATACTGGAGATGGAATAAGAATCCATATGCTCTTTGGGCCAGACTTTCGATGACCAATTATGTAAAGGATACCCCTCATAATTAAAGGATTCGGCTGGAAGGTTCTGGCCCTGGATTAGTCATTTGGGACTATGCTTGGAAAACCAGAAAGATTGTCCAGCACTAGAGCTTCTCGGAGATCCAATATCGCTAGTCGGCCTTATTTTGGGATGACGCATGGGAATATATGCCTTCTCTAAGCACAAAAGGGACTTTTAGAACATACCAAAGTGGACTAGGGAATCCATATGGACAAAGGTTAACCAATTCCAGGAAGAATATCTCAGTCAAAATTTGGTGGGTAGAAGACCCTGGAAGCCTCTTCTAACGTGGTCGATCAACTGGGAAAGGACCTCTCGACAGGAGTTGGAACATACCCTGACCCTGAGAACTATTAATGTAAAACTAAGGAAGGACACCCTAAGATGGGGAAAAAAAGGTAATGGGAACTTTAGTATAAAGGAAGCTTACCAACAAGTGTTTGACCCCCAGGGTACAACCCCTGTGCTCATATGGAATAAGGTCTGAAACTCCCACCATTGGCCAAAAGTGGTGACTTTCCAATGGATAATAATCCACAGGAGAGCTTTAACCTGGGACAAAATCACTCGAAGAGGGTATGAAGGACCATCCATTTGCATAATGTGCTCGCAAGAGAAAGAAACTATGAACCATATTTTCAGTGAGTGTAGGGTGGTGTCGGAACTCTGGGACAGAGGAGTGCTACGCTTCAAAACCATGGATAGAGTAAGACATGACATAAGCAGAACTATTGAATAATGGAGACCAATTCCATACATAAATCAAGTTCTTAATCAAATCTAGATGACATTTTTGGGTTTTCTGCTATGGCATACCTGGAAGGAAGGAAATCATAAGATTTTCAAAAGCCAACACAGTCAAAAGGACCAAATTTGGAAAGGAATCTTGTAAAACATCCAAGAAACAATAACTTCCTCTACATGGTAGGAGGAGGGTTGGAATACCATGGGGGAGGAAATCATGATCCTTAAAAATTGGTAGTTGTGCCCAGTCCATCCCATAGCCCATGCAAAGAAAATTTTGGCTAAAAATCATCAAAGGAAGGAAATTTGGGAACCTCCCCCCACAGGGTTCCTGAAAGTAAATTTTGATGGAGCCTCAAAAGGCAATCCAGGTCAAGCAAAGGTCAGAGGGTTTTTTAGGGACTCTGTCAGGGAAATAAAGAGCATACACATAATCCGCCTTGGGCATTACACAAATAATGGAGCTGAACTGGCATGATTACTTATGGGTTTGAGGATTGCAACGGAACTGGACTACAATTCTCTAACTGTAGAAGGGGACTTGTAGATCCTCGTCGATGGGCCAAGAAAATTCATTAATGGTACCCACCCAAAGAGAGTCTCAAAGAACTAGAGGCTATCATTTGGTTTTTCGGAGATTTCTAAATTCATCAAGGGTCGCTCAACCATCATCTCGAAGCATGTTAGGAGAAAAGAAAATGTGGTAGGAAACTACCTTGCGAACGTGGCAATGGTTCAAATCCCTAGAGAGAGTAGGTGGATATGGAGGGAGGTGGGCCCAGGTACTCTTAGGGATACGTTAACCCGGTTAGATAACTATGACATCTCTATCCTGGATGGGGTGACAGTTGGGGAGGTGGATGGCCTCGTTACGAGGGAGCAAGCTATCCCCATGACATTCTAAATGTTAGTTCACCAACACTTGGTCCTTGGAGGTCAGGACTCAGACCTCAGTATGATGCAGATGGTAGAGGACATAGATGAATGACATTTAGTGGGAAGAATGGCTTCTCGAGTAATGAAGGTACAGAAGCCCATCGCTGAGAAGGATGATAGGATCAATGGCGATGGGATGACGCCAATGGTGTGCGACACAAGTACAACTAATATTATGGTTACAAGATCTATGTACAAGGCTCGTGGGAATATGATGAAATCTGTTAAGCTAGTCAGGAGAAGTCGGCTCGAATGCATCAGGAAGAAGGAGGCAAGTTCTATTTATAGTAATGGAAATATGAGGAACCTATCTCACATAATTGGCAAGGAATTTGGGAAGGGTAGAATAAGTCTGGAGAGTCTCAAACAGTTGCTAAGGGACCGAGATAAGGGATGTAAGGGGGTGAATTGGGGTAATTCATTCTCCTCGGGTTTCTTTCATATGCTCCTTCAATCCTATGGGAGAGGAATTTATGTATCCTTTGGTGGGTTTCTGACCGAGAGAGCAATTTTTTTCTCTGCTCAACAAAGAAAGAGTAACCGGGGTAGGATTAGGGAGATGAATTCTTTTCGTAAGAGAATGGTGGACAAGAAGGAACTTATTGGCTCGACCAATTTTTATAGTTCCACTGGCCATGGTAAGAAGAAATGTGAAATAAAGGGTGGGTCCTTTCCTAGAAAGACTCATTCAATATCTAGAGCGGATTCTGCCATGAGGGAAGCCAATCGTAACTTCCATAGCCTCTGCTCTCCAAGAGAAAAACAAAAAATGGATAAGCTCCAGGAGGAGGTTGGTAGAAAGAGGAGGGTTACTTTGGAGGAGGTGGTTTTAGTTGAAGCAAAAGGTTGGGTCACGGACCCAGAACAAACGCGCACCAGAGATTCCAAGTAATTTCGCTTGGTGGAAGTATATTGGATAACAAAAGAAATGGTTGCTCAAGCTCTAGTGCAACAACAACATGAGCATGCCCAAGCTTTAGCGCAACAAAAAAAACATAACGTGACAACTATACATGTGGTAAGGATGCTTGAAGCAAAATTTGAACTTTTCTACAAAGATAAATTTGGAGTTAGTTTTATAGAAATGGATCACAAGGACAATAAGGATAATTTGAAGCATCAGGGGGCTAGAAGAAGTTATGATGACACCAAGGAGTGACCCATAGTGATAGAGTAGGACGTGTCGAAGATGGACTCTCGCCTCATCAAGGAGACAACACAACATTCATACAAGATATCTCTCCTGGGCTAAGGTTCGACCCCGGGTGCTTTCTCTCTCACTTCCAAGCTCTGCCTGTCAGAATAGCAGGTGGGTTCTCAAGGTTGGGCCATGTAAAGTAGTTTTTCTTTTTGATATATACAATCAGAAGTATATGTATAACGAAGTTAAGTTCCCTAGCCTTAGAAGACATACTGGTATTGACACATTTTGTAATATCACTTTGATCTTGGCTTATGTTATTATGGTTATGAAAAACAAAACAGAAATGTGTCCCAACTGTACGGAGAACATCCTGCCTATGGGCCTTTGTCAGTTATGGTGAACTCAAAATTATGAGGGGCTCCCTGGTTTGTTTTTTGGCAGGACCCCTAGAATCAATTTTGTACTATTTTGTATTCTCTTAATAGAAATCTAAAGTTCCTTTTTTGCTTAAAAAAAATATACACCTTAGTATGTTTTAATTCATTATTTTTTATGTGAGAAAAAATTGTATTTTTTTTTTTTTAATTATGGAAATTAGTAGGTTTAATCTGGTGTAATTGTAAATATTTTTTCTCTAACCCCTTCAATTCTCGAATGCAAATGATCTCAATGGTATTACATCAAACATTAATGAGATAATATAATCAAGTGAGTATTAATAGGATTTATCCCACTGCAAGTCAATTTTTGTTAACTTGGAGATATGGGTTTGTTTTTTTTGTGTTGGGGTGGGGGACGAAATTTGGTTTCAAATTTGGGGTTTTTCCATGTGTAGTATCCAAGGGTTTACATATAATGAGGAGGAACATAAAATACGTTTGGAATTTAATGAGGAACATCTACCATGAACACCATTTGACACCAAACAAGATCCATCTTCAAATTGATTTGGAATTGTGAACAAAAAACATAAGAGTTTGAACACATAAACCAAAATTCAACTCAACTAAGTTTTGACTCTCTATAATCATTGAAGGTGAGAGCTCTCATAACCCATATATTTCCCAGAAAAGAAACAATTTTCTATGCATTTGTAGCAATGTACGGTTTATTTTTTCTTAGGGAGTCTAGAGCTTTGATTGATTGAAAAAACTTGGGTTTATTCACGGTGACATTATTTTAGGTAAAAATATTTTTATTTTTCTTTAAGAAAGAAGAATGGGTGGATTAAATGGCTGAATTACTCTAGGTGTACAATTTCATTACTCTAGGTTTTTGATCCGGATCTCAGGGACTGAGATCTGAATGGCTTGAATGCCAAGAGAGAAGGATATTAGAAATGTCGATATTGCAAGAAAATAAACATGGACAAAAACATGTAAATAAACTAGTTGGGAGGTGAGGCTCAAAGAGGAGCCTCACCTCTAAAACTCATTACTAGTAAATCACTTAGAGCTAATTAAGCGCACAATGAACAATAGAAAATATGAGAGAAGCCAAAATGAGTAACTTGATATTATGAGAAGGCTTGCCAAGCCTTTATATAGCATTACAAAATCTCATTAAATGAGTCTCTATTATTAGTATAATAGATCTAACTACCCAACTAACTAAGTAGTGGAAAATAAAACCCGATACAATAATGGGAAGAGCTCATTAAATGAGTATATATTATTATAATAATAGATCTACCTACTCAACTAACTAAGTAGTGGAAAATAAAACTCAATACAATAATGGAGAGGTGAGACTCTCTTTGACCCATATGGGCAACCTGTTAGCCCAATTAATTAATGAGGAGGTGGGAATCTCTTTGATCCACTTTAAAAATCTATTAGCTTTATCTTTTTATGACTTTTGCATCCGAATTTAAACCATATACCCATAAAACTCTGATCATTCCTCCCCCCTTAGAAAATGATGGTCCCCATCATTTCACCCATGCTAAAAAAAGAAACCCCATTATCATACCATTATGATTACAATGTGAAAATACCTAATGAAGAGAAGGGTTTTGTGTGGTTGACCCATAACCATGGGTTTGTGGTTGCCCCATAACCTAGTTGAAAATGACATTGTACATGGGTAGAAAAATAAAGAAATTTTAATAAAATCTCAAAATTTAAAAAATGATATGGAAAAATCGTGACTTTGGGGGCTGTGAACATCCTTCTGCAAATATATTCATAACTTATGCTACAAGTGATGAAAAAAAATTCTTTCGAAGACCCATTTGAGCTACTGAAGAGATATTTCCATTGGTATATGAAACTTGTTCTAAGATGACCCATGGAGTGAGAAAAACCAGGCCGAATCCGAAGGGCACACGACATGTGTTGCTTAAAACAAAGATATCTCATAAACCAGAAAACAAAATAAAATTCCGCGAAATACCATTTGAGATATTGAAGAGATATTTCCAACCATTTGTGGAAGTCCTTATTTGGTTTCCTAAGAAGGGAGAAAAATACTGTTGAAGATGGTGGTACGTGCGGCCTCCTTGGGTCAAATACATGCTGTGATTCAATCAATGATATCTCTCAAATCAGGAAGTCAAATGAGATTCCGCGAAATACTCATTTGAGCTATTGAAGAGATATTTCCAGTGAGATATGGTAGAGCCTTTGAAATTCTATGCATAGGACACAACACCTCTTTGAAATTGGATGGGTGTAGAGGGCCACAAATGATGCCAAGGGTTTGTAGAGCAACATGGGTTGTTGTAGAGGTTGTGGAACCTACGTGGGAAGCATGGACACCCTGCAAATTTGTTTAAAATGTTGCATACCAATGGATGTAGCGGGTCCATGTATATATGTAGTGAATCCATGTGTGGATGTAGTGAATCCATGTATGGTTCTCCTTGTAATGGTGAACGAAGATCTGAGGGAAAAAAAAATCCCTGTAGTGCCTATGGACCAACTGTGATGCTTACAGTGTATGGTCCGACAAATGGATTCCGATAGTACCAAAAGGAGGTTGGTGATTACTGCAAATGTTTGAACCCGCAATATGCTTCAAACCCTTGTCCCGATGGAGAGCATACCTGCTTTGATACCACTGATCCAGATCTCAGGGGCTGAGATCTGTATGGATTGAATACCAAGAGAGGAGGAGATTAGAAATGCCAATATTGCATGAAAAGAAGCATTGACAAAAACATGTAAATAAAGTACTTGGGAGGTGAGGCTCAAAGAGGAGCCTCGCCTCTAAAACTCATTACTAGTAAATCACTCAGAGCTAATTAATCTCACAATGAACAATAAAAAGTATGAGAGAAGCCAAAATGAGTGACTTGATATTATGAGAAGGCTTGCTAGGTCTTTATATAGCATTACAAAATGGTCCATTGGACAAAGTCAAAAAGAGCTCATTAAATGAGTCTCTATTATTAGTGTAATAGATCTAACTACCCAACTAACTAAGTAGTGGAAAATAAAACTTGATACAATAATGGGAAGAGCACATTAAATGAGTCTTTATTATAATAATAATAGATCTGACTACTCAACTAACTAAGTAGTGGAAAATAAAACTCAATACAATAATGGAGAGATGAGACTCTCTTTGACCCATATGGGCAACCTGTTAGCCCAATTAATTAATGAGGATGTGGGCATCTCCTTGATCCACATGGACAATATATTAGCTTTATAGTTTTATGACTTTTGCATATGAATTTAGACCATATACCCCCTAAAATTTGGATAAGTTTTGGGGCTTGATGCTATCCTACAGTCTCATTTCCACCTCATCCACCTATCTTATAGTCTCTCATTCTCTCAATTTTTGCATCATATTAATGGTTTTCTAATTGATTTATTAATTCCTCCATTTATCGATGACGAGTGGATTGAATGGTCGAACAAGTGCATTGAATGGCATATAGTATCATTAGTCTAGGCCTACAATCTCATTACTCAAGGTTTTACAATTTCATTTTGGTCTCATCCGCCTATCTTGTAGTTTTCATTGTTCTCATTGTTGGGTATGTGTCATATTCTTTGAACGATTATATTTAGTGTCTACGTTGCACCGTATGCGCGGGGGGTTCGGGGGTGGCGCCCCCCAAAAAACAATTTGGTGTTTTTTACGTCCATTTTTGGCAGTCTTTTGATTCATGGTTTTCACCGATGGTTTTCTAATTCTAGTTAAGGAATTAGGGTTGTTGACTAATTTGAGTCTATGGATTAGGGGTTTTGGATTCCGCAAGGTCCTATATATTGTATTGTATTGTAAACAATGGATATATGATGAATAGAAGATTAAAGGTGCAACTCTAAACAGGTTGTTGGTTTTCTCGATTTGGGTTTCTAGGGTAAAATCTATGTGTAATGTGTGTGTGTCATTGCATATTTTATGTTCTTACTAAGAATCTATTTGCAATAATTAATTGTACAAGGTTAAAATATACATTTGGTATCAGGGCAATTATTGGCTTCAGGGGGATGCCTTTTTGGTCAAGGGTTTGGATCAGATTTTCTATAAGCGTTATTATAGTGGGAGATATAAAATATTGATTCTTCAGGTGAAAATAAATGGAAAGCAGTGCAAGAATAGAGATCGAGAAATTTAATGGGAAAATTTTTGAGTTGTGGAAGGTCAAGATGGAAGACTTGTTGGTGGAAAAAGATCATTGGATTGTTGTGGACCTAGGTACTACACCTACAGGAATGTCAACGGATGACTAGAAAATTTGGATTGGAAGGAAAAGAGCACAAATCGATTGTGTCTCTCAGTCAATATTATTGAGAGTTTTAGGGGAAGCTACAACCAAGAAATTACGGGATAAGTTGGGGACTTTGTATCAATCTAAGTCCCTGTTAAACAAATTGTTCTTGTGGAAGAAGCTATATAACCCGAGAATGAAAGATGGACATTCAATGACAAAGCATTTAAACACCTTCAATACAATGGCAAGTCAGTTATTATCTGTAGATATTAATATTTTTAATGAAGACAAATGTATCAATTTATTGTGCTCTTTACCAGACTCATGGGATAGTTTGGTTGTGGCCATAGGTAGTAATACAACTACTTTAAGTTTCGATGATGTGGTCACATCCTTATTGTTGGAGGAGATGAGGTAGAAGAACATGGAAGGACAAAAGACGAAAGCATTATTTGCAAGAGGATGCTCCCAAGAAATAAATATATATAATTCTTCAAGTGGGAGATATAAATCTAAGGGTAGATCTAAATCTCTCAGAAATTTTGTAAAGGTATGATGGAGATGTGGAGAAGAATGGTACTACAAGAATCAATGTAGATCCAAAAGTGTTTAGAGAGGGAAGGGATTTGAAGATTCTCCTTCTACAGAAGAAAAAAACTCCACAAAAAAAGGATGGGATGTGTACTTGGCTTCTTCAAGAACACATGCATATCATGAGGCATGTATGGTTGACTTAGGTGTATCCTTTCATATAACTCCTCACCAAGAGTGGTTCTGTGAATATGAAAGGCATGATGTAGGTGATGTTTTCCTAGGTGATGACTCGATGACAAAAATCATAGGATGAGAAAATTAAAGTTGAATCTCATGGATGGAAGGATTATAACACTCCCTAGTGTTCTACACATCTGAGGTTTGGCTAGAAATTTGATGTAAGGGTAAAAATTGTTGAATTATTGTAACTTCGAAAATATTCTAATTATATTTGAGTTATTATCTTATAGATCAAATCCCCCTTTGCGGATTGATCATGTCAGGTCTTGTATAAGATCAAATCCCCTTTTGTGGATTGGTCAAACCATATTTATATGGTGGTATTTGTAAAGCCGACCCCTAGTGTTTATAAAGTGGTTTTAACCACTTCTAGAAGAAGTCAGCCCTACTAAGTGAAGAGACATAACCCTAACACCTCCTCAACTAGTATTTATATGTGAGGATGGTGCCTCATTTGAACACTCACACACTCACTCATCTAGTGCACATATCTTGAAGGCAGCTGTAGTTGCAGGAGGAAGGAGAAGAGAGGTGCATGCTCAGTCTTAATTTATTCTTGGTGTTTTGGTCTTAGTCTTGGAATTGTATTGGCAATATATTATTGAGGAAGTTTTTGCTGGGTTTTCTCCCCCATGAGGGTTTCCTAGGAAAAAATGTTGAGTACCTTGTGATTGTGTTTCTTTCAGTGATTCTCTTTATGTTGTTGTTTTGGAAATGCATTGAATGCTCATGTAATTTAGAAATAACCTAATAACAACACTAAATATTAACATGGTATCAGAGCTTGACTGAATAGAGCACCTTTC
>JASDQU010589875.1:17896-47641 GCA_032191745.1 Picea mariana | reverse complement strand
AAAAAACATTTCATTATTCACATTAATTAAAATATTTGAATAAAAATCGAGAGATCTGAAAACATGCGGATTAAAATAGATCTAAATCGCTATAAACAAATCCTTTCCTTTAAACCAATCATTGGAACCAATTCTTCAATGTCATTTAATATCTAGAGTCATCCCTCTAATGAACTAAAAATTCCTTTTCCTGAACTAAAAGTTCGTTTTCCTTTTTGTTTTTGTTTTTTGTGAGTTTGTATGTACCAAAATTAAGCTTGGTTTTTTCCACACTCAGCAGCTGCCAACAAACGTACCGACAAATTTACAAGAGAGACAGCGTTATGGTAGACAATACTTAGTATCGGTTACAAAAATACTGGCACATGGACCTCCCCACTCATCTGCTGAACGAAACAAACAAGAAGACCGTCCACTACCCAGCTTCTGGCACATGGATTTCGAATCCTTTTTATTTCACTGGATTCCAATAAAATGGACCCAAACACAAAAAGTTAGACGACCCAAAAACAAAAGTAAACATTTAGACAAAACAAAAACAAAAACAAAAGTAGAACTTCAGAAAACGCCATGACTAGAACGTATTTTACATTTCATCACCGAGGTATCTATAACCTACCACTTTCAAAACTCCAATAAAGTTGCAAATATCTTGTTCTCCTTTCCCTATCTAGTTAAGAGATATCTTATTCTCCTTTCCACTATATCGTGGTGCTCTTCATTGCACTATTTTATTACTTTTCACATAAATGAATTAATGAATAAGTTAGAAATATAACGATACAAATCTAATGAATGAGTGATAAATTCATAATTTTAAGTAAAGTTTCAATAAACCAATAACATATTTAAAGGTTTGCGTTAAAATTTTTCATAATGAACGTATGTGGTTTGAGTTAAAAAATTTCGTGATGAGGAGCACACTCCAACTAAAATATTTTAGGACGTAAAAGATAATGGAAGTTTTTTGTTTTCTTGATAATATATTAGGTATTTTTTTTTATATATAATATACAAAAGGAAGAGTAATAAATGTTTATATTAATGTTGTAAGGAAAAACATCATATTTTCTAGTTTTTTCATTTTTTTAATTTTGAGTGATTTTTAAAAAGAGTACTTTTTAGTTATCCTTAATTGAATTGTATTTTACAAAGTATTGTTTGTTTTTCTAACTTTGTTATGTTTTATTTGATTGATATTCATATAAATAATTTACTTAATTCCTTTATATATGTATAATGGTAAGGTGGGTGCAAGATAATGATGGTTTATTGTGAGGTATTAGTAGCAAATCGAACATGCAAAAACAACAATTTAATAATTTAGAGGGATTGTTTCAGTACTTTGTTTTTGAATTTCCTCTTACACTAACAATCACTATTTTGATACAATTTTTTTGGTAACGTTAAGATTTAATCGATTCCATTTGAAGATTAAATTATATTCATGTATGTATCTACAATAAAATAGGTTTTTAATATAATCATAATCGATGGGTCAATTTTCAAGGGACACCCTAGGAAACAAAGTTTTATGAATGCATATTTAGGATAAACAATTAGTATTTTGAGTATAACTTTCTCCTATGATACTGAACTGAGTGATTAAAATTTCATTGTAAACTATATTCATAGGAGAATACACCATTGAAACATGTTTTAAGGATACACATGTTTAAGTATCTAAAAATTGATTGTCCTATCCAGGTTTATGAGCTTCCTAGTCTACATCTAGTCAATGTTCTGGTCATAAGTTTTTCATTTGAGATTTGAATTGAATGATTCAAATTGGGTTAGAAACTATATTCCATGGGATATATCTCTTAGAAATGACCATTTTCTCCTAAAACATGATTTAGGTATGTGAGGTTCTTGGTGAGTGTGTATATGATGATGTTTTGATTTAATCCCCCCAAAAATATAGAATACTCATCATATAAATCTTAAACATAGTTTTTAGAAAAATTATGGTACGTGGATAAATTTGTAACTAATCATCACTCAATTATGAAAGTTTGGACAAGAATTTTGCTCATAAATTAGATGAACTACATTGGATTTTCCTTTACAAACATGATATTCTTCCATTTAAATCTTCCTCCAAATGCATCCCATATCATATAGATCTTCCTTCCAATGGTTAGAGGATGAGATGGCTCTTACTAAACCACAAGTTAAAATTATTTGAAAAAAACTTATGAATAAATCTATCTAATTTTATTTATACAATACTAACATACCTTGGGTTCAGTGGAATAGAGTACCCACTATAGTGGATGCATTGGGATTTTACACTACAAAAATTCTATAGTGAGGTTGTCTTTGCATCATATGGTCTCTAATCCATTGTATCTAGAATGTTAGCACCAAAAGAAATATTATACTTTGTATTCAAGGCACATTCTAAACTATGGAAATTTTATGCAAGAAATCATATGCGAAAACAACTTGGTTTAAAAATTAGTTTAAAGAAAATAGTCGGAAATCTCTTTAATGCCAATTCAAGAACCAATAATTACATATTAAAAAATCTCCAATTCTTTTATCATTTCCCCAAAAACGATAAAAAAAAAAATGTCAGTCAAATTATATTATTTATTTTCTGTTTCATTTAATTATGAATCGAGGAGTTTGTAAACTTGTGAAATACAAACATTGTATGTGCATAATTAGATTATTTTTTGTATTAATCTACCTTGGAAACTTCATACAACAAGCTAAAATGAAATCACATGACAATCATAATTCAAAAGGAAAACACTTGCATGAAAAACCTAACTCAACCACTCTTGGTGATGATCATGTACTTGGGCATCGATCACTCTACTAGGAACCTCCTATCACAAGTTATCTTTTTTCATGATTTTAGAATTTTGTCTTTCCACGTATCATCATTCCATTGTTGGTGAGTTAGGATAAAAAAAAAATTGTGTGGAAAGAAACAAATCACACTGGCATCAATGAAAGACTCACCATAAAATTGAATTCCATAAGTGAAATACCACCATGTTCTCATGGAGTGAGCTATGTCTCTTAATGGTAGTAAACTAAACTATAGATTGATAAATATAAATCAAATCTAAACTATAACATCATAACTTTATTCGAATCATACTATCAATATTACTAGAAAATCAAAATCTATATGAAGAGGAAAATCACAATCCAAAAGTAGAAAATCACAATCTAAGAAATTGTTACGATGGAAAAACTCTCTATGGCCAAGGGTAAACCACAACAGACAGGCATGACTGCATAAATCAACTCAATTCCATTGTATGCTATATAAAGTAATGTGCAAGATAAGAAAGAGGCCTACCTCGATCCAACATTTGATGATGTTCCACCGTTGAGTACTTCGACCCAAAGCTTTATACATGCAATAAGTTCTTAACAAAAAAGGAAAACAAGTATATAGTGATAATGTAAAGAGGTTAGCACATTAGATAGCATAATCCATTAATAAAGATTACAAACATGCCCATGGATAATAATCATATGTTTGAACGATACCAATACGACAAGAAAGGAGTATTTGTATTAATGATTGATAAACATAAGTGTCAACATTACAGACTTTTGTGTTGTCACAGTTTGAAATGAAGGAACCAAGTTTCTTCCAGTTGGGTCTCCACCACTTCAATCCTCTTCCAAAGGCAAGCTCAAAAGAGAGAGACAATGAGATTCTCTCAACAATAGGGAAAGAGCTTGGGGACAAAACACTCTGTTCAGACTTGAGGGACAAAGAGATGTAGACTAATCATGAAGTAATTTTTCTAGAGTACCTTTTCTCTCAAAGTTGAATGCTTTCTCTTCTTTTACCATAGCTCGAAATTGTGCTCTTATAGCCTTGAAAATGCAACTGAAGGGTCGAGTCAGAACGTTTCTAGTATATGGAAGGCCAAGGATCAGAGATCTCTTGTCATGACATGGAAACCCAACTCCACTTTTGTATTTTCTAGCACAAATCTCGATGTACATAGGCTGTAGTGGAGCAGCCTGCGTATACACTTGTTGTATAGCTGATAGTGTGTGTATATGTGGAAAAATGTTTATTTTTATCTCTGGATTTGTCAAAAAGGGATGATAAGTCTACATAGGGAAATGGAAAAAGTCCCTTTGTGCAAGATAGCAATGGTGAGGCAAATATTGTTATAACAGAAATTCAGATCCACTTTTCTCTCATTTGGTTACAACCATTTACTAGTAAGTAAAAACTAAAACCAACTAGTAAATGGTTACAAGATCTTTGTTAATAATTCAAAAAAAATCACACTAATATTGTCTATGGTCCATGATCCTTTCAACATCTAATATGGTTGATAATGATATAAATCCATGACAAATATTCAATGATTGAAGGTGAATTCGAATTTGGATCTAAGTGATAAAAATTTTCATTATTGGAAACTCCAAATATACATCTAAACATCACTAAACTCACCCAACTTTCAAGGTTAAGTGAGAACATGTTATTTTTCTAATATTTAATCATAAATTAACTTAAAACACTAAGATAAATGCATTGGAAAATATTTTGAACCTAATCCCACATAAAACATGAAAATGGACTTAATATAAAGTTATGGGAAAGCAAGAAATGATTAAAAGTCAAGGGAAAGGTGTGAGAAGGTGAAAAAAATGATGGAAATTTGCTGACTCAACATAACTAGGATACAAAAATGAAAAACTAAGAAAATTAATACACCATCCACACAAATTAAAAAAAGATGTATCGTATGAAATTCAATATGGGATAAAACCCAACTAGAAGGTGAGGCCTATGGTATACTCTCTTTCCTTCAGCTATTAAATGCAAATACAAAGAAAGAGATGCTCACTATGGAGATCCCTTTGACACCATGGCCCAAATGGCTACTATAAAATTGTCTTCCTTCATTTATTATGATCTCAAATACCACTACTATATTTTATAGTCAACTATGGAACAAGTACAATGTTAAAGAATGAAACCCTCTCTCTTCCTAACATCCCAATTTTTAACATAGTTTGATAGCCATCTAGGGTTAGGGTTTTTGCATGTCTTAACCGTGAATTAGTTAGTGTTTTGGACATTTTAGAATATTATTTAAATTAAACATGTGGCTATTCCCACATGTGTGAGTAAAATGGATGATGTGACATCTACTCAATACCATAGTGGCCAACAAGGTAGGTCAACTTATGGGATGCATAACTTCTACATACAAGCATTGATTGAGTTGATTTTCATAGCATTGGATAGGTATCAATGTGTATAGCAATTTCAAGTGGATGAAATATATTATTGCAAACATTTAACCCTTTAAAATACCATTTTATGCCTCAAAATGGCTCTAGAATTTTTTCAACCCCAAATCTTCAAACTAGGACCTCCGAATAAAATAGGCCATGCAAGCCAATTCCTCCAATTTTTAGACCTAGAAAGGACAAAAATAGATGAAAAATTATATAATGATTCAATTTGGATCTTTTAAACTATGATAACCAGTACATGGCATGGGAAAATATACACTAGGATAGAGATCAGATAGTGTTGGAGTACACCAATATCTTCAATACCTTATTCTCAAAGTTGGGTATAAGAGAATTTGAATGAAACTTGGTTCAAAAGTATCATAATGGCCTACATAGGTACATCCAAACAAATATGGAGTTTTTGGAAATATTGTCATTGGGAGCCATTTATCAATATGTTGTCAAAATCAAGTAGAATTCAAGTAGAATAATAACTAGGAGTTTGGGTGTGGAATCCAACACAAAAGAAGAATGGAAAAGGTGGCCCTAATGCACAAAAAAGGATAGATAAAGGGTATCAAACCTTATGACAACTAGTATACGTTTCAAATAAATAAAGGTAATCGAAAATCTAAGAAGGACACTAGAAACTGATATGAGTTCAATAAAATCCCTTAGCACAGCACTAAAAATGTCCTTCAGAGTCGTCATTGCTCTATGGGTTGAATTCCTTAGTGTTACACTCTACTTCAAGATTTAATTTAGAGATAGATAAGGGAAAGTGTATCATAAATTTAGAACATAATGCTACAATTGTAATTCCTAATACCCAACCAAAAAAAGCAAAGAAATCTAAGAAAGTTGAGTTCCTCTTCCATTCAAAGCTGTGGGTGAAGGGGACTATACTAAATTTTATTGTTGATAGCCATGGATAGAAGAAACTAATACTAATCAAGGTCATCAAGAGATTGACATTGCTGACAATGCGACACCCTTAGTGATACACCATCAATTTGATTATCTAGGGACAAGACATCAACACCAATCGATAAGATCACTTGCCTTGCATTATCAATACCTTCAAACATGAGTACTGTGTGATGCTTCAATAATTGAAGTTTCTTAATTATTTTAGGAGAACACTATATGTGGAAAAATTGTTTTTTTTATTACCCTACTCCCCATAACATCATTTCTAGTTTGGGAGGTCATCTCTACAACGTACTAGAGGTAGTTCCCACTACCACGATTTCTTTGATCACAATGAAGTAGTGTAGGAAATTAATATCTCAAACTACGATATTTTTCTCATTCATGATTTACTTGGAAGCTGAACAAAATATCACTACAAATGCGATGCTCTATGCATGGGTGTCTCTAAATATTAAAATCTAGTGGAAAAGGTAGTGGAAGAGTAGATAGATATACGATATTCAACTACAAGGGTGCCAATGCACTACCTAGTTAGGTGTTAAATTGATTTGATACCTTGCACTCCTTTAACTAATGGACCAATATACAAACACTCTCTTTTGGATAATGAAGAAATCAAATTCTAAATTCAATGTCTCATTTGAAAGGCCCACATTCAATTTAGCTCCTCACCTTAGAGGAGACCAATTATGTTGGTGTAGAAGATGGATGACATATGATGACTGTACATTGATTAAAAATCTCTAAAAAAAGCATAGTCAAGAATAAATATCCAATACCCCATATTGATGATATTGTTGATCAATTCAAGGGCACCACTTTTTTTAATAATATTGATGTAAAGTTAGGTTACTACCAGCTACCAATTGAGAAAACTAATATATGGAAGACAAATTCCAATTCGAAATAATAATATTATGACTAATTGGTGGTGCCTTTTGGCTTGAAAAATGCACTGACAATGTTCATGAGAGCGATGGATAATCAACCATTCAATTTTTTTTCTTTGTATATTTGGAGAATATCTACATATTCAATAAAACTTGGGCAAAGTATGTATAACACATTCAAAAACTCCTAGGCACCCTATAGCAGAACAAGTTATATGCCAATATGGAGAAATGTTCATTTGACATGCAAAGAATTCAATATCTAGGATATATCGTGGATGCACATGGTGTGCATATCAATATATCCAAGATCCAAGTCATTCGTGATTGGCCATTCCCGATGAATCTAATAGAGCTCTATAGTTTCTTGGGCCTCACCAAATTCTACCTCGAGTTCATATTAGCATTCTCTCATATCACTTGACCCTTAAGACAAGTGACCAAGGGTGGGGCCAAAGCCATGTTCATTTGGGCTAATTCACAACATAAATCATTTGAGGATAACAATCACTACCTTTATTAAACACTAGTAATCACTCTACCATACCTACTATTGTGTCCCCAATTTGAAATCTTTTTGTCACTTCTACGCATAAAATTCCTTCTGAACCTATACCTATGACCTCTCTTACACTCTATTATCACCTCTTTTTCCATAGTTATTACCCTATCTATAGGATATGTATATCCCGGACACATTGAAGGTAAATTTATCTTTTTTTGCATATTTTCACATTTATATATGCAAGTTAGTATGCAAAGAATTTTATTAATTAGTCACTATAGAATCATAGATTCTATAGCAACTTCATATTTCTATAGCGACTAAAACTTTTGCAGCAGATTGACAACATTGCATTGTTGTGTGCATTCTAGTGAAAAACTGTGACTTGGAGCAAGTTGAAATCATCACTAGATGGTTTCTTACCTATTGGTCGAGATTGTGAGTCAGCATGTATAAAAAAGGTGTGGAGTTGGTATTGCATTTGTTCACTTAGAAAATAGTCGTAAACTAAATCTTTCATATAAAGTATATTCACTTCATCATCTTGTGAATCCCATATTGATGAATTTAATGGAACAAAGTTCAATCGACTAACTGACAAATATTTTTGGCATCATTTTCGGGGAAGTGAAAAAATGAATT
Organism: Picea mariana; assembly: GCA_032191745.1. NCBI lineage: Eukaryota > Viridiplantae > Streptophyta > Pinopsida > Pinales > Pinaceae > Picea > Picea mariana. Next base: position 39,433 of record JASDQU010589875.1, on the reverse strand, counting down.
AATTTTTATTTCTATCATTTTAAATGCATATAAGAATGAATGCATGGGACGAGAGACAATAAGACACAAATAAAACTTTATTATAAATTTCTATGGTATAATATCCTCATGCATTCACTATAAGAAGATATGTAGCGAGTCTCTCTTTGCTAATTTAAATCATGATAAGTAGAATGCATGAATATATATAGAGATCCTAGAGGTATATTTACTAAAAGTAGGGCTACAAGAACCACCAATTCACCCACTCCATCATTTTGTACTATAAGAGACACTTCATTCACTAACCCATCTGCATGTAGAATTATAAGACGAGGACGATCAGAAAGGATTATGAGTGCAAAAACAAAAGGAAAACAAAAGTTGGAGAAGTTGGTTCTAAAGAAAGAATTCTCGAAATATCACAAGAAGATTTCATACTCTCATCACATCCTCTGGAAGAACAATTGATTATTGGCCAACCATAAATTACCCTTTTAGAAAATCGTATTGATGAATCAAAATTCTCTACCTCTTTTGAGGAATTTTTATATTTCATGAAAGACAACATGTCTGGAATATTTGGCGATTGAGAAGAGGAAAGAGGACCTAGAAGTGGAGAGGAAGATAGATAAGAGCAACAAGAAAGGATAGAAGGAACAAGACCATCAACTATTGGAAATTAATTTGGGTTCCCAATTATGGATACAACAATAGAAATGCAAATGAACAACATACCACCATCAACATTACTCAACTTTCATGGTATGATAACTGAGGATCTAGATACTGTAACGACCCCTCCGTTACGACAATAATCGACATCCAACAACATTTTTTTCTTCCGCTAGTAATTACATCTCCAATAAACCAAATTCATTGACACATCATTCTATTATAATGAACAACATGAGCACATCATCAATCATTCTCGACATAAAGCCAAAATATCATTACAATGGAAGGTGATACAAAAATCGACGCAGTGACACCACAAATAGCGGCCCATATTTAGTGCATTCTGTTGGCATGTTTTATAGGCAGCGTATGCTTGTCGTTGATGGCAAGTACATCAACAATGATGGCTTGAGTATAGGAGCATGATCAACAATGCAGTGATAATTGGGAGGAGCAGCAACAGTGATCGTTGGATCAACAATTCAGAATTCCCAATGGCTGTCAGATCTCAATGTAGACAAGAGGAACGCACAGATATGGAGGATAGATCTCAGGCATTAGATCCGAGCGTAGGGTTTTACCACCGTTGGATCCAGGAGAGCCTGCACGTTCTTTAAAGTGATAGGAGAAGTGGGCTTACAAAATCCTGAAAGTAAGAGGACCGTCCATCTTCGGGAAGGACACATGGACACAAATCATCATTTTTCTGATTGGAAAGTCAAAGGTATGAAATGCTCCAACCTTTCTCCTCTCAAAATCGTGATATGCGAAATCGCGAAATAATCTCAACTGTTAGATCGAGGCCAAATATGGACCATTGACAGGCTCAACGAAGGCTCGTGGAGTTGCGAAGTCTTGATAAAATCTTGACCATTGATCTAAGAGGGACGCATGGTAGAAGATCAGAGCATGTCAAACACTCCATTTCAGAGTTTCGCGGATTGAGAGTTGGAGATGTCAAAGAATATTAACCACAGGAATCCTAAAATCGCGATATGTGAAATTGTGATTTAATCGCAGTCGTCAGATCAATATGTGATCTGGACCATTGATCTGACTCCATTTTGGAGTTTCACAGATCAAAACTTTGAAGTGACAAGAACATTGAACATCAAGAATTTCAAAATCGCAAAATGATCTAAGCTGTCAGATCAAGTGTTGATCGAGACCATTGATCCCACACCATTTTAGGGATCGTGACTTGGAGATTCGAAATGCCTCATCTCTAGATTCATGAAATATGAAATCGCAACAGCGCTTTATGCATAAGGCTATGATCACAACCCTTGGTCACATCAGCAAGAGATGGAGGCAAGAGCTAGAGCAACCAAGCTCATTTTCGGGGATCACGACTGGGAATGTCGAGACACATGGTCACATGAATGTCGAATTGTCAAATGTCGAAATGCCGAAATGAATGCAAGATCCCATGGAATCAATCCAATGGTGCAGGTGAATTTGAACAAGATTGGGGGGCTACTGTAGCACGACACAGTGTAACTACCAGAAACCACTGATGGTTTCTGCCAGAGGACTCAAAGACACTTCAGGGTGATTGACAGAGGAGGTGAAGAGTCTCTGGGAATCTTCAAGAGGGATGAAGATGTTCGTGGAGGTGATTGACAGCTGGATGAGCATTGAGGCCTGTAACTGAAACAGAGAAGGTGAGCTCGACTGTCATAGAGAAGACGAAGAGTCTCAAACTACCAGAGAGGTTGAGGAATCTCAGTATAACATACAATGATGACTGAACGAGTGGAAAACGACCAGATAAGTTGAAGAGTCACGATGATGATCAGACAGAGCACTTGAGTTATGGAGGAATTTGGTGCAAAGTGAGCATGCAGAGGCATTACAAATATTGCGTGCACAAAGACAATAGATATTATAAGAATGCTAAACAAAGAAGAGATAATTGTTGTCGCTGTGTAGGAGAATTCAAGGGTGTACAAGGAGGCAGAGCACAGGAGCAGAAATGTATAGTCGAGGAATGGTGCATTGAAGGGATATGGAGCATAGAGCATAAAAGGCAGAAGAACAGAAAGTGCTAGGGGTGTGCAGAAGACAATGATGCAGACAGGGAAGAGCAGTGTAACAGAACAACGACAAGGCTGGTAATCCATTGAATAATTTTATATCGCTGTAATAAGTTTTAGTAACAAATAATTAATAATTTAGGGTGGTTGGGAGGCGCTAGGGAGGATTGGTGTCCTCGGAGGTTCAAGTGGGTGCTTGAACACAGGGAGTTGGTGCTTCCTTCTAGTTGGTGCTAGAGAAATCAGGGAGTTGGTGCTTCCTTTTAGTGGGTGCTAGAGAAAACAAAGAGTTGGTTCTCTCAGCAAGTAGTAGCTTGCAAAACTGAGGTTGTAGCCTCATTATGAATTGGTTCTCATATTTATGATAATGTAAAGAATGTAACTATTACTTATCATATAAAGAAAAAGAGGTTTTTACCCTGTATGGGTTTGCTCAGGAAATATATGTCTCTGTGTTTCTCATATATGTGACTGATGCTAAATGTGTCAACGTTTATTTCCCTGCATTATTTTCATCATCATTGAGTGCCTTGTAACATTTTAAAAGAAGCATAATTGTTTAAGCACGGTAGCAACTGATTCACCCCCCCCCCCTTAGTTGTCCAACACATTCATACAACGCAATGATGACACCTAAACTTTAAGAATCATAATGAATAATGACACACCATAACACACCTCCCTACTCATTAATCCAACAATCCTAATCCATAATTGGACAGGGTGCATGAGTAATTATCTGCATAATTCATGATATATCAAATTAACTCCAAGGCGCAAGAGCAATTATGATACATTATCATGGCGTAAATCCCAATCACGTAAAAGAAATCATTCGTTTTAACGATTAAGCTGCAAGAGAATCTATTAATTTTATTCACTGCGGGGAAAATATAATCACTTGAATTCGGTCATTCATCACATAAATTTCATTCCACTCAAGAGGTTTGATATCTACAACATCCATTAGATACATTATCATTAAGTGTGCGCAAGGAGTCTGAATCATCTACCTGCCATACCTCATAATATTGTTTTGCTCGCAAGCATTCAAGCAATCAATCCATCCTTTACAAATCAAGATGCGTGTGATTTGTCAACCATAATACATAACGTAAATCCCAAAGCCTAAGAAAACTAACATATATAACTTTCATTTATGGTGTCACATCCATTGCACAAGAAATCAAACATCATTCATTACATTAATTCATGGAGTGAGCATGATTGAGTTACTAAGCAACCTACATCAATATCATTTAACTGTGCAAGAAGTCTAAAATCTAAAAATCATTTATTACATTGGATTTTATGGCCCACAAAAATTATCCACTTGATTAAAACATGCAATACCTCAATTTAGTGGTGCAAGAGAAGTTTCAGTTTTTTTCCATGGTGCAAGGATAAGTAACTCAATAATGAGTCTTACGTCTGATTAGTTCAAGGCGTATCAGAATTTGTCTTATTTAATTCATGGTGCAAAAGAAATCTAAACTCTCAGTCTCCCATACATCAATATTATTGGTTACATCGTAATGAAGAGATCCATCCAAGACTAGAAAGTGGTGATTTTTTTACAATCAAGGTGATGCAATAATTAAATAAATAAAATTGAATACATTGTAGTCACATTAAATTGAATTGATTTAGATGTGACTAAATTTATTAGCATTAGGGTTTCTAAAGTTCATTGGGAAATTGGGATAAAATAAACAAATGAAAATCATGAAGCAATATAATAATAATAATAATAATCTATTTTTAAGGTCACGACCAAGCCAACACACCAAATTGGTGTATGAGACCCCCTTTTTTGTGGGACAAGGGATCCCCCTCCACCCAATGATTTGACTGGTAAGGTCTACAAAGTTATACATACCCTACCCCCCTCTGTATTTGAACCTGTGACCTCTTAAGAGGAAACACATGTTCTTAACCATTAGGCCCACTAAGTATGTAAACGTCCCCTCTTGACCAAAACGAGGGTCGCAGCAGACACAAGGGAGGACAACAACACCCAACTGTGATATAAAATCCCTATCCCTGAGAAGATAGAAAGAAGAGGAGAAAGGGTCCCAGTCGAATGGGATTCCTCCATACATAGGGAAGTTTTCCATTCTCCCAGCAAAACCACAGAGAAAAGGGAATAGTCCATAATTGAATTTAAACACAGAGATGCATTTATTTTCTTTCTAGGACGAAAATCGAGGCTAACACTTCAGTTTAATGTATAATATCGACAGAGAAAAATCCACATGGATGTTACTCCTGTGACTTCTATGAGAGAAACATAAATTGTAGAGTGCTAACCCAAGGGTGGAACACAAGGGACTCAAGGTTTATGGGCAAAAATCACAACAATCAAGCAAGCAAAATGCCAGGGAGAGTTCCCATGGCCGAGTGAAATAATAGGCGAGATGTCGAGATTAATCAAAGGGGGGAAAAGTTCCTCATGAGTATAGTAGTGTTGGGCTACCTCCATTTAGCAATATCAGAGGTCAATGCTCAGTAAAAATGCCTAGGGATTCCCACCAACGTTGGTCACAAGTGGAAAAACACAGATAGAATCTCTCGCAAAACGCCATTGGGGAGGACGAAAAATGCAAAGAATGAGTAGCTGATTCACTGGGCAGTTAATCAATGGAAAAACCATAGGGAATGTCAAAGATTAATCATTTCACCACTTGGATAGCAGTGGATCAGTGGTTGTCTTGACCCTTCAAGACTCGAAGATTTAATTACTCTAAACAGTGGTTTCCTTAACCTTTGAAGGCAACGAAATTCTACCACTACCTTCATTAAATTTTATCGTTTCTAAAATCGTAGGGGAAATTGGTGTTAGTATAAATAAATGAAGAATGTATTATAAATGTATGGTGATCTGAAGAATCACAATTTTGAATTGAATCCATTTTGAATTCTCTCTGTGGAATTTTTGAAAACATTTTCGAATTGAATATGTTATTCTTGTGTGCTCTATGTTTATGATTTCCTGTTATTGAGCTTGTAAACTTGTTTTATTCCTTTGATAAAATTCAATTTTTGAGCAAATGCGGTAATTTTATTTTAGTTTTACCAATTGCGAACTCAGTTCTATATTTATTCCAAGTTTATTTGTTGGAGTGTGTATGATCTGGAAAATCATTTTCAATAAAAGTTTTTTATTTTGGTATTCAGAGTTTACTTATTAAAAGTGCGTGGAGTTCTTTAGTCTCAAAACCCCGAACCCGAAGTAGTGGGGCCCAAGGTCTGTACACATTTCGCAATTCGGCATTTGTTGTCTTGTTTTGATTTTGCATCGAGTGTTGGCAAACTCCGAAGCTCGAACTCCGAAGTGTTGGGCCCACAGGCTTCTCGAAATTTCACGATTCGACAATTCTGGGTGCATTTCGTTTTTGCATCGAGCATTTGTAAATGCCAAACCCCCAAAATCGATTGACTGCTGACCTCGATTTTCCACATTTGGTATCATAGATGCCAGCCTATCATGCAGAGAATCCTCTCAGTTTCTCATTTCAGCGCAGAAAATTCCTTTTGGTGCCCAATTTCTCTTTCCTATTTTTTCTGCGTGAGGGTTTATTTGATTTCTTTCAAACTTTTATAAATGGTTGTGTTTGGTAGTAGTTCTTCTCAGATTCAGGTTCCTATCGTGAGCGAGAAGTCATATGATTCCTAGTATATTAGGATGAGGATGATTTTGTGTTCTCAGGATTTGTGGACTTATGATATTGATGGTTATGCTGAGCCAGTTGATGCAGCAACTGAATTGGTTCTGTCTAATGATGACCATGTTTTGCTAAAGGAAAACAGGAAGAAGGATAATAAAGATCTTGGATTAATCTAAAAAGGATTAAATGAATCCATTTTTATGAAGACTGCTAGTGCTACATCTTCAAATATGTCTTGGGACATTCTTGAAACCTATTATCAAGGTGTGTCCAAGGTGAAGACAGTCAAGTGCAGTGTTCTGAACAAGCTCAGGCAGTATGGAGATGATATTGAAAATAAAAGAGTTATCGAGAAAGTGTTGAGAAGTTTTCCCAAGAAGTTTGAACCTGTTGTTGTACCCATAGAGGAATTTAAAGATTTAAGTCAAATGCAAATTGATGAGTTAACTAGCTCTCTTGTTGCTCATGAATCTAGGATTTCTAGATATGAAGAAGGATCATTGGAGCATGCCTTCAAATCAAAACTGTATATTACCAGAGGCAGAGGAAGAGGAAGGTCTTATAATCATGGAAGATGAGGTCGATTTTTTGGTCCAAGGGACAACAGAACTGAATCAGTGTCTAAGGAGAAGTCTCAGCAGAATCCTCCTAATTTAAGAGGGAGAAACAACAAACCTTGGCAGCTAGAAAACCATAGGTATGAAAAAACTAAAGTCCAATGTTATTATTGTAAGAAGTTTGAGAATTTTTCTAACAAATGTTGGAAGAAGCAAGCAGATGTTGGAAAGCAGTTTGCACGTATCACAAATGCATATGAGGATCATCAAAATCCTACGTTCTTGACTTTTAATGTCACTTAGGAAAGTGCTAATGATATTTGGTTTTTGGATAGTGGTTGCAGTAACCACATGACTAGTAATAGGGATTTATTTTCTTCTATTGATACTAGTATTAAGTCTAAAGTAAAACTGGGAAATGAATGTAAGGTTACAGTTAATGGTAAAGGTGTAGTTTCAATCTACACTAAGGATAATCAGAAAAGAAATATTGATGATGTTTATTTTGTGCTTGGTCTAAAATGAAATCTTATTAGTGTTGGACAATTGATGGAGAAAAAGTACAGAGTGTTCTTCAAGAACAAGGTATGTACAATCTGTGATAAATTTCCCAACAAACAGTTGATTGAAAGAGTAGAGATGACCACAAATAGGATGTTTCCACTTGTTATGAGAAATGATTTGAGTGGTTCTTTGAATGTTTATAAAGGTGGAAGTTGAGATGAATCTTGGTTATGGCATTTGGGATATGGTCATTTACATTTTGGTGGCTTAGATCTATTACATAAGAATCATATGGTAAAGGGGTTGCCCTGTATTCAGTAACCTACAAGATCTTGTGAGAGCTGTATACTTGGGAAACATCACAGATAGAAATTTGTTTCAGGTGTTTCCTACAGAGAAAAATCTCCATTGGAAATTGTCCACACAAATTTATGGGGACCTATGGAAACACCTTCCTTGAATGGCTGTGTTTATTTTATGACATTCATTGATGATTTCAGTAGGAATACTTGGTTGTATTTGTTGAAACATAAATCTGAAGCCTTTGATGTTTTCAAGAGGTTTAAGTTTATGGTTGAGAATGAGAGTGGTCGAACCATTAAAACCTTAAGGTCTGATAGAGGAGGTGCATACAAACTTAATGAATTCATTGAATTTTGTGATATTCATGGAATTAAAAGGCAATATACTGCTGGATATACTCCACAGCAGAATGGAGTGGCTGAAAGGAAGAATCAGACCATCATGGATATGGCTCGAAGTATGTTGAAAGAGAAGCATATTTCAAATGAATATTGGGGAGATGCGGTTCTTTGCTCTGTTTTTATCTTGAATAGAAGTTCGACCAAGACCATGAGGAATCATGTACCTCAGGAAGCCTGGGATGGGAAGCCTTGCAATGACTCTCATTTCAGAATTTTTGGATGTGTTGCATTTGCACATGTACCTATAGAAATGAGGAGGAAGTTGGATGACAGAAGCGAGAGATGTATCTTTGTTGGATATAGTGAAGAGTCTAGGGCATATAAACTCTACAATCCCATCACCCTAAAATATGTAATCAACAAAGATGTTCAATTTAAAGAAGATGAAGCCTGGGATGGAAGTATTGACAAATCAATTTCAGAGGGAGCTCTGTTACCCTGTGAGGATGATGATGGAGATGAGAAGGCTGAAGGAGATGGACAAATGCTTCCACATGAACATACGCCTGCAGCAAGAAGTCCAACAAGGAAAGCACTAGATTTTAGGCCATCTCAATTTAGAATGCCCAGAACTCATGAGCGTGGTGAGCCATCTGGACATCGTGGGCATCAATCAGATTCATAGGTAAGTAGTGAATCAAATCCCACTTTAGCTTCATTAAGAAATATATTTAAAGGACAAAAGACTAGAATCTTAAGAGAATTGTATGATCAGAATGAAGAAGTAGATCAAATTTCCAATTTTTCATTAATGCCATGTGATCCTATAAGTTTTGATGAAGCTACTAAAGAGGATGTTTGGATAAACGCAATGGATGAGGAGATTGATTCCATTGAAAGAAATAACACTTGGGATCTTCTCGATTTACGTGAAGTTAAGAAGAGCATTGGTGTTAAGTGGGTTTATAAGACTAAGTTGAATGCAGATGGTGAAGTTGAAAAGTACAAAGAAAGACTTGTAGCTCAGGGGTTTAGTCAGCAACCCGATATTGATTACAATGAAACATTTGCTCCTGTAGCAAGAATTGAGACTGTGAGGATGGTCTTAGCTATTGCAGCTCAGAATAAATGATTCATGTATCATATGGACGTAAAGTCTGCATTTTTGAATGGATATTTGGAAGAAGAGGTTTATGTTAGACAACCTCTGGGTTATGAGATTGATAAGCATAGAGATAAAGTTTACAAGTTAAGGAAAGCTTTATATGGATTGAAGAAGGCATCCAAAGTTTGGTATAGAAGGATTGATGAATACTTGATCAGTGTTGGATTCAACAGAAGTCCATGTGAACCGACTCTATATACAAAGGTAAACCAGAAAGGTAAAATTTTGATTGTCTGTTGGAATGTTGATGACCTGATTTTTACTGACGATCTATCTATAGATGATTTTAAAAATGCCATGAAAACAGAGTTTGAGATGACTAATTTAGGATTGATGAAGTATTTTCTTGGAATTGAAGTAGATCAATCTGATGATGGAATTTTCTTTTGTCAAACTAACTATGAAAATGAAGTATTGAAAATGTTTAGAATGTTGAATTGTAAACCAGCTGCAACACCTTTGGAAATTGGTATTAAACTCAACAAGTATGATGAGGGATCATATGTTGATCCAACTCTGTATAAGAGGCTAGTTAGAATCCTTATGTACTTAACAAATACCAGACCTGATATCATGTTTGTTGTAAGTTTGATTTCGAGATTCATGGAGACTCCGAAGAGTACTCATTGGCAACCAGGAAAGAGGATCTTGAGATATGTTGTTGGAACAACTAACTTTGGTATCCAATACACATCAAATTTAAACTTTGAGTTGATCGGATATACTGATAGTGATTTTGTAGGTTCCTTTGATGCCAGGAAAAGCACATCTGGGTATGTGTTCAGTCTTGTATCTGGAGCAGTGGCATGGGCATCAAAGAAACAACCCATTGTGACTTTATCTTCTACTGAGCCAAAGTATGTTGCAACAACTGCAGCTTCATGTCGAGATGTATGGATGAGAAGAGTCTTGAATGAATTGTTGCATGACTAGAATGTTGCTACCCAAATTGTCTTTGACAATAAATCTATTGCATTGTCAAAGAATCATGTTTTTCACAAACAGAGTAAGCACATTGATACGAGGTATCATTTCATTCGTGAGCTGGTAAATGGAAAAGAAATTTTCGTTCCATTCTACAGGTCTGAAGAACAATTTGCAAACATATTTACAAAGCCTTTTGGAAATGAACTATTTAAGATTCATAGAAGTAATAATGGGGTCTGTAAGTTGTAATGCATTGTTTACAACAATTTTGTTTTACTTGTTTTAATTTGTTTGTCTTTGAAATGATTAAGAGGGAGTATGCCAAATATTAGTCATTTAACCACCTAGATAGTCTCGTCTCGGTGGTTGTCTTGACCCTTCAAGACTTGAAGATTTAATTACTCTAAATGGTGGCTGCCTTAACCTTTGAAGGAAATGAAATTCTACCACCGCCTTCATTAAATTTTATCATTTGTAAAATCGTAGGGGAAATTGGTGCTAGTATAAATAAATGAAGAACAAATTGTAAATGTATGGTGATCTGAAGAATCACATTTTTGAGTTGAAGCCATTTTGAATTCTCTTTGTGGAATTTCTGAAAACATTTTCGAATTGAATATGTTATTCTTGCATTCTTTGTGTTTATGATTTCCTATTATTGAGTTTGTAAACTCATTTTATTCCTTTGATAAAATTAATTTTTAAGCAAAGGCGGTAATTTTATTTTAGTTTTATCGATTGCGAACCCTGTTCTATATCTATTCCAAGTTTATTTGTTGGAGTGTGTATGATCTGGAAAATCATTTTAAATAAAAATTTTCTATTTCGACATTCAGAGTTTACTTATTAAAAGTGTGCGGAGTTCTTTAGTCTCAAAAACCTGAACCCAAAGTAGTGGGGCCCAAGGTTTGTATGCATTTCGCAATTCGACATCTGTTGTCTTATTTTACTTTTTCATTGGGTGTTGGCAAACCCCGAACCCTGAACTCCGAAGTGTTGGGCCCACAGGCTTCTCGGAATTTCGTGATTCGACAATTCTGGGTGCGTTTCATTTTTGCATCGAGTGTTTGTAAACATCGAATCCCGAACCCCGATTGACTGTTGACCTATGTTTTCTACAGGGACTGAGAAACAAACTCGTTGGGTAGTTTAATCAATGGAAGAAATGTAGGGACTGAGCAACAAAATCACTGGGCAGTTTAATCAATGGAAAAATGCAGGGACCGAGCAACAAACTCATTGGGCAGTTTAATGTATGGAAAAAAATGCAGGGACTAAGAAGCAAACTCAGGCAATTCAATGAATGGAAAAATATTGAAGGGAACTTATAACAATTTGTCGAGTAATTTCCCTTCGGGGCGTAATTAGAAACTCAGAGGTGAAGGTAACAAAGATAGTGAAAGTCGAGGAGAATTGTGTCGATCATAAGGATGATGGTAGGGGGTGGTAATCCTTCGAAATGCAAGGGCATGAGTGAAATATAGATGTTGGGAAAGCAGAAGAAGGAGCAAGGCCTTTGGATCCTCCACATAGAGGTCCAAAGTAAAACAACTTAAAAAAATCACAAGACGAGAGGATGTTAGGTGAATCGGTGTAAGAATCAAAACGAGGGTGTCAATAAGCACAACATGGTTGTATTGCACAGTCCCATATTCACATTTTGGATGGGATGGTTATGAGGGGTTGATACAATGGTAGCTGAAGAATAAAATATCAAAGGAAGGATACACCTTGGACTTAAATCTAATCATACAAGGCCTATAATTATTTTATTTTTTATCATGGGAACTAAGAGAGGAATCCCTTAAAGAAGCAGGGACCCTAAGTTGTAAAATTCCCCAAAACTGAACCCAAAATAATCCCCACATTAATATTTTTACAAGGCTGACAGATTCCAAAATTTCATATTCATATAAAGATACCACAAAAACACAATAAAAATTTACCCAACATTAACATTTTTACAAACTGAAATATTCCAAATTTTAATATGCATATAAGGTTACAAACAAAACAAAATAAAATTTATTGTTCACCGGAAGCCTTTGATTTTTCTGTTGGAGTAGATCCCCCGCATCGATCCCTAGGTTCCACATCGAGCCCTTGCTACTCCTCACCAAGATTTCAAATCCTTGTGACCTCACCGATACCTCCCAACCAATGCTAGGGGTACACTTCTCTCCCAGAGCCCCCCAAATCGCAAAGGGGCCACACACACCAAAACCAAAGAAAAAGATAGCTTCTAGCTCACCTCGCAAGGTCAAGATACCACTCCCTTTCAAGCTGGGCATCCCAACTCCCACAAGGTAAAATCAATCAAGAAAAATCTCGATAGTGTAACCTTACGCCTACCAGACATGATCCATACTCCTCCTCCGCCATCCTTTTTATAGAGTTTTCTTAGTGATTAGTTTCTCAAACCCTCATTAGATTCATTTTATTAATTTAATTAGGATAAACCTGCCCCCGTACACATGTCACCTGATCCCTTAGTTGCACCGGAAATTAATTAATGAATTAATTCAATTTTTCCTATTTCCCTCACCCACCTAAACATGTTCCTAAAAATGCTCCTTTGTGTCTCTTTATTCCCTTACATTTATTAAATGACTGATGCCTTACTTAAAGCATAGTTGAGTTCACAAATAGAAAGTTCCAAATGATAGATTCCCTATTGAGTTAGACATTCCTTTGTTTCTTTAAGTTTCCCCTCTTCTTTAAGTTCCCCTTTTTATCTAAGTTTAGAATTAGCAAGTTTAGACATAAAAAGAAATTACACTTTTAATAATTTATCCTTCATTAAAATTTACTTTAATTATTAATTTTTGAATTTTCTTTAACCCCTTCTTATTACATGTCCATTTAGTTTTCTTTTGTTCACATGTTCTACTTAGACCTAGGTTTTAAATTCACTAGGCTTGGCGACGGTTTTTAAGGAAAAAAATAGTTATTAAACTTTTCGCATATCATCATTCATTTTAAGACAAACCAAGTACTAAGGAGGCATATTTTTATAGGTACTAGGATTATAAACTTGCTAGAGTTAAAATCACGACGTTCCCTTCAAGATGCACTATGTGCTCCAAGGGTGCCACTCACTTGCATTCCTATTTTATCTAAGAGAATTGCCACTTTCCTTTTGACTGATTTTGGTAGAAGTCAAACCCTTAGAGTCAATACTCCATCGGGTAACCTTGTGGGAGACTAAGGGTCTCTAAGGAATAAGGACCCTGCCTTCTTGTGCACCCCTTAGAATCATCGTGAGCAACTGTCACAGTCTTCCCTCATGGTATCGTGGATCTCCCGAGCTAGGTAATCATTAACCTATAGTTTGAGCCACGACGAGCATGCTAGCAGGTTGTGGCAGAGCTACCGCCACTCCTCTCTCTCAATAACTCTGGTTGTCATGCATGACCTCTCTACTCCAAACGTGAGTCTGATTTGCAAGCCATCATCAGCCTGCATCCATCAACAAAATGTGTCAGCTATAACAATCAACATCATAATATGTAGTCATATTTCGCATATGTAATATCAAAACATTAAAACCATAACTGTCTACTCCCTGAATCGATCCAGAGTCCAAGGAAATCCATCAATGCCATCAAAATCCTCAAATGTCCAGAGTCCTACACACTCAAGAAAACCATTCAATAGCACATGTTGATATAAATATCATAAAATAACATATCATCTAATCCACAAACATCATCATGCTCCATAATCAAATCAGTCAATAATATAGTGAACTAGATTACTTGCACACAACTTTCCATAGAATAAGTCACATCATGTGTGTGCAAAAGAAGGATGTTATATACACCCCCTCTTGTTTTAAACTTCGTCTCGAAGTTTCACAATATACGACTGCAAAAAAAAAGTATCTAACAATATCTAAATATCTATCTATCAACAAAGGGAAATTGATGACGCATATCATATGTGTCCTCCCAGGTAGATGAATGTGGACTATACTTGTCCTACTGGACCTTTACCTAATTGACATTTCGACGTCATAGCTATTGAATGCGATGGTCTAGAAAGAGGATTAGTTCTGTCCTGAGCGGACCCAACCCAACATCCACCAAGAACTCAGTCAATCTCATGTGTAGGATCATTGAACTAAATTCATGCACGGATACAAGATAAACATTGTGCAACGCCTCCAAGAATGATCCACGGTTAGTCGTTAGGCCCTTCATAAATATGGTCACGTGATGCACATCGAAAAAACCCTTCTACCGATCTTACTCTTATTCCGACCATTTTTGTATCGTTTGTAATTGTTCTTCGAGTACTTGGATCATTTCCGGTCCTACTAGGACCCCATCCTCAAGTCGATCCCAACTCAAAGGCATCCAAAATGGTCTCCCATAAGAAACTCAAATGGCACCATCTTATTGGCGCTTTGTTAGTTGTTGTTATAATACAACTCTACTATTGGCAAGAAATATTCCCAATTTTTTTGTTGTTCCATCATATGCATACACAAAATGACCTTCAAAAGTTTGGCTTGTTTTTTTTGTCTACCCATTTTCCTCTGGGTGATATGCGGTAATAAAGTTAAGTTGGGTTTCCAAGGCCTCTTGGGAACTAGCCCAAAATGTCCTGCAACACTGAATCACTTAATGGATATGATTCCTTTGGTATGTATGGTAGTCTCAACACGTTTCTGATATAAAATCTAGCTATACTTGGCATCTGATGCGTTGTATGAAAAAGGAAAAAATGTGAAGTCTTCATTAGAGTGTCAACTGTCACAACAATCAGGTCATGCCTCCTTGTTGTCACCAATGATTCAATAGTGAAGTCAATCGAAATGACCTCCCATGTCGATTCCAGAATGGCCTGTGGGAATATAAATATTTCTATATGTCTATGTTCAACCTTCACCCCCTTCTAGATGTCTCGCCATGTAGTTCACAATGTTCTCCTTTATCCCTTCCAGAAGAATAAGGGCTTAAGGTTGGTCCTCATGTTCATGACTCCGGGATGAGCCATGTACAATGCTCTATGCGCATCACATAAGATAAAAACTTCTCAATTCATCATTGGGTTGTAAGTAAATCTAGTTATTATATCTCACATATCCGTCGTTGTCCATAGTATATCCCTCTATTTTCATACCAACATGGTGTCTTTCCTGAAAAATTCCTTACCCACTTTATACCAGTCAACGTCGTGTTGTAGTTAGAAACTTTCCATGTAGATTCGTTTTAAGAGGTATCACTAAAAATATGCATCGTCTCTAACTCAAGTCATTTACCACTATACTCACCATTCCTTTTAAGTAGGAAACCTCAAAAATCATAATCAATAAGCAGTTCTAACCAATGCCTTTGTTGCACGTTCAAGTCATTTTGCATAAAAGGTGTTGTGAACCACCGTGGTCCATTTTTAGTTCTAATTTAAGTCCAATCAGTTATTGTCTCCACACTTTCATGGCATACACGTTGTCTAACAGCTCCAAGTTGTGCATCGTATAGTTCTCCTCATGTTTCCTTAACTTATTCGAGATGTAAGCCTTCACTAGACCATCTTGCCTCTCACTCCATCCAAGCCTTCCTTGGATGCATCAATGCATACCAAGATGCCCTCATCCAATCCAGGGACTTTTAGTATTAGCGCTTTCTTCAACAACTCCTTTAGCCTTCAAAATGATTTTGCCCCTTTCTCGGTCCACACAAAATTCTTGTTCTTCTTCTACAATTATGTAAATGGATTTGCTATCTTCGAGAAACCCTTGAACAACTGTCGATAATATCCCACTAAACCCATGAAGATATGCATGTCTGGGACATTCATTGGTGCAAGACATTTCATAATAGCCTCAACCTTTGTTGGATACAAAGTGATACCTTTGTCGGCTATGACATGCCCTACATAAAAGATCATTTTGACAGTTTCCCAAATTAATTGTTATCTCGTAGACACTATAGTACTAGAAAAAACGTTCATCATGGTGTCCCTCATCCGAGATTATATCCAATATCGTCAATGAGTAGTTAAAAAACTTGTCCAAGTGTTCGCAAAACACCCTGTTCATAAAGCATATGAATACCCCTAGAGCATTTGTTAGTCAAACGGTAAGTCATAGTGTCCAAACCTCATATTAAACACGATCTTCAGAATGTATTCCTCCTTGATCTGTAACTAGAGATACCCTGATCTTAAGTTGATCTTTGAAAACACCTTCTCACCCTTCATCTGATCAAAATATCGTCTATCCTAGGAAACATATGATTGTTCTTGCTCATTGCCTTGTTCAATTGACGATAGTCAAGGCAGATTCTCCGTGACCTATCCTTATCCATATGGAAATAACAGGCGCACCCCATGGTGACACACTTGGATTGTAAGTCCTAGGTCCAACAGCTCTTCATTTGCATTTCCAACTCTTGTAACTTAGGGGTCGACATATGATAAGGTGTTATTGCTATCGGTTCGGTTCCAGGTTTTGGGTTGATGGTAAATTCCATCATTCCTTTGGAAGAAAACCCAGTAACTCTTCTAGGAACACATATGCAAATATCATACTACCGCAAGCTCTTCTAATCCTTCCATAACACCCTTAACATTCGATGCTAAGTATGCATATAACTTGCATCCTTGTGCGTTCTCTCTTGTAGTTGTAGGGAAGAAATGAACCTCAAGGATACTCCCTGTTTTCTTCCTAATATCACACTTCTATGTCCTTCATCATTGGTCCAACTTAACCGCCTCATCTTACCATTGATTATTGCATCATGCGATTCCCACCAGTCCATACTGATCATGTCGTCATAAGATCTTAAGATCATGACATAGGTTAGACTATCACCAGGTTAAATTGATAATTCATACTCCCTCCTCCAATAATCTAGTTGGTACTTGAATCCACATCGATGAATCTAAACTGGTTCTGTCGAATTCCCTTTACCTAAACCTATCAGTATAGTACTATAAATAGAGCTCTCTGTAGCACTGTGATCTAACAAATACTAAAATTTTGGTTGGTGATGGTACCTAACGCCTCGAGCATAGTGGACTAGTTCTTGGCCTGGCAGTTATTCATCATGGTCATGAATCCTATGGCCCTTGCCCATATTCACAAGGGTAGTATGTCTTGTTGAATTGGTCTCTTTGGCCCTCTCAACTGGACAATCTCTTTGGTAAAGTGGCTCTCCACATATCCAGCATCCAGTCTTCGGTCTAGTACTCCAGGTCCTTGAAGTAGTAGTTGTTGGCCCACCATCTTGAAACCCTATTCTGTTCTACTGAACAAGCCCAACTACTATTGTCGATGAAGCAATGGTCCCCCTGTAAGGGTTCTTTTCTTAGGAACCCATCATCGTGGTGTCGTGAACAAGGGTTCCATAGATATATATTGATACCAAGATGTCTTGTCTGATTGGCATCTAATGTTGTTGCACACTAGATGTCGTCAGTCTAGACAGTGTTGCAGGAGTCCTACCCTGAATCTCGTAGTCAATTCCTTCTTATCTTAGAGGTGTACTAGACTACCTCGTGCAATGTCCAAAGAATTTATACCCTCACCTTCGAACGAAAGCTAGAGTTAAGGCTGATCATGAGCTTGTTGATCTCCATCTTCTTCATGTTCATATGCAAGGCTTACCGATGTACCTTCCAAAATATGGTCTCACAATCTGGCACCGTACGACCACCCGATCGTAAGGTATTGATCTCATCGAGCTGGAGCTCAATGAATTCCTCTGTCAAACTTCTACCAGAACCATTCCTCAAACCATTCCCATAACACGACTTTGATGACCATGTCTAGTTGAGGTAGGAGTGTTTTCCTCCATCGAAGAACTCTCCCCTTTAGCTAAAGACCTCCATGTGGATGTTCATGCTGGAGGTTGTAATCACGAAGCACGAAGCACATCCCCTTGCTTTCCATCCATGCATTTGCGGCTGAGTCGTCAGTGCCACTTGTGAACTCAAGAACCGAATATTCTAGAGTTCCCCGCAAATTCTACCAGTACTGGTTGGGGTGCCTTGTGGACAATTAGGGGTACAGGTGCCCCAACCTTATCTCAGTATAGATGGTTAGTCTAGGCCTCTCTCATTCCCTGGAAGAAATTTGTCAGACCCAACACATCTCGTGTAACATTCTTATCATGTTAAAAACTTTTTCTTCTCCTAAGGGGTTGGACCCCTCTTAGCATGGCTACTACTAGAGGTGTCTCACCTCCTCCCCTGGTACCATGTCGTGAATTTTTGTTGTGTCCTCTAGCCATGATTACCGCATGGATAGGTTAATATTTCAATACCTTTGAGTATTAATCAAGGGTTTAATTCAATGTAAGGCATGGAGATCCACAATCACAGGGTTGAACTCGCTCGGATACCATATGTAACGACCTTGTCATTACGACAACAATCGACATATTTTTTTTATTTTTATTTTTTGCTCTAGTAATTATATCTCCAATAAAGAAAATTCATTGACACATTATCCTATTTTAATAAACAACATGAAAAAATCATCAATCATTCCCGACATAAAGATGACATATCATTACAACGGAAGGTGATACACAAATTGATGCAATGACACCATAAACAGAGGCCCATAATTAGTGCATTCATACAACCCAATGATGATGCCTAAACTTTAAGAATCATAATGAATAATGACACACCAGACCACACCTCCCTACTCATTAATCCAACAATCCTAATCAACAATTAGACAGGGTGCACGAGTAATTATCCACATAGCTCATCATATATCAAATTAACTCCAAGGTGCAAGAGAAATTATCAGACATTATCATGGCACAAGTCTCAATCATGTAAAAGAAATCATTCGTCATAACGATTAAGGCACAAGAGAATCTATGAATTTTATTCACTGTGGGGAAAATCTAATCACATGAATTTGGTCATTCATATAATAAATTTCATTCCACTCAAGAGGTTTGATATCTACAACATCCATTCAATACACTATCATTCAGTGTACAGAAGAAGTTTGAATCATCTACCCGCCATACCTCGTAATATTCTTTTGCTTGCAAGCATTGATGCAATCAATCCATCCTTTACACATCAAGACGCATGATATTTGACTTATCTCACAAGGGGAAATAGAATAAAAAATAAATCAATCATACCTCAACAATAATAAATAGGTGCAATGGTGACCAATTCTAACTCATTCGGTAACATCAATTATCACAAGCGTAACGGTAATCTAGTTGTCAACCATCATACATAACATAAATCTAAAAGTGCAAGAAAACTAACATCTATAACTTTCATTTATGGTGTGACATCCATTGCGCAAGACATATAGCATCATTCATTACATTAATTCCTGGCATGAGCATGATCCAATTACTAAGCAACCTACATCAACATCATTTAACTGTGCAAGAAGTCTACAATCTAAAAATCATTTATTACATTAGGTTTCATGGTGAACGAAAATTATCCACTCAATTAAAACATGCAACACCTCAATTTAGTGGCGCAATATAATCTTGAGTGTTAGTTCCATGGCGTAACGTTAAGTAACTCAATAATTAGTCTTACGTCTGATTAGTTCAAGTCCTAATGTAATTCGTCTTATTTAATTCATGGCACATAGTAAATCTAAACTCTCAATCTGCCATACATCAATATTATTGGGTACATCATAACGAAGAGATCCATCTAAGATTAGAAAGTGGTGATTTTTTTACTATCAAGGTGATGCAATAATTAAATAAATAAAATTGAATACATTGTCATCACATTAAATTGAATTCATTTAGATGTGACTAAATTTATTAGCATGAGGGTTTCTGAAGTTCATTGGGAAATTGGGATAAAATAAACAAATGAAAAGCATGAAGAAATAGACATATCCCTATATGGTGTAACGTCCCCTCTTGACCAAAATGAGGGTGGCAACGGACACAAGGGAGGACAACAACACCCAACTGGGATATAAAATCCTTATCTCTAAGAAGATAACAAGCAAAGAAACAAGGGTACCAGTTGCATGGGATTCCTCCATAAGCAGGGAAGTTTTCAATTCTCCCAGCTAAACTGCATAGAAAAGGGGACACAGTCCAGAATTGAAATTAAACGCAGAGATGCATTTATTTTCCTTCCAGTATGAAAATCGAGGTTGCCACTTCAGTTTAATGTATAACATCGAGATAGTACAATCCATGCGGAGGTTACTCCTGTGATTTCTTTGAGGGAAACAAAAAATGCAAAGAACTGACCGAAGGGCGAAATGCAAGGTACTCAAGGTTTATCAGAAAAAATCACAACGATCAAGCAAGGAAAACTCCAGGGAGAGTTCCCATGCCTGGGTGAAACATTAGGCGAGATGTCGAGATTAATCAAAGGTGGGAAAAGTGCATGGTGAGTATAGTAGTGTTGGGTGGATTCCATTTAGCAAGATCAGAGGTCAATGCTCAGTAAAAACTCTTGTGGTTTCCCACCAACACTGGTAACAAGTGTGGAAGAAAACATAGATAGAATCTCTTGCAAAACGCCATTGGGGAGGAAGAAAAACACAGAGATTGAGTAGTTGATTCTTTGGGAAGTTAATCAATGGAAAAATGTAGAGACTAAGCAATAAAATCGATGGGTAGTTTATTCAATGGAAAAAACACATAGACTGAGAAGCAAACTCGTTGGGTAGTTTAATCAATGAAAAAACGCAGGGACTCAACAACAAAATTGTTGGGCAGTTTAATCAATGGAAAAAAATGCAGGGACTAGACCAACAAACTCTTTGGATAGTTTAATCAATGGAAAAAAAATGAAGTGAACTGATAACAATTCGCCGAGTAAGTTCCCTTCTAAGCATAATTAAAAAATCAGAGGTTAAGGGCACATAGGTAGTGCAACTCGAGGAGAATTTTATCGAGAATAAGGATGATTGCAGGGGGTGATAATCCTCTGAACTACAAGGGCTTGAGTGAAATAAAGATGTTGGACAAGCAAAAGAAGGCACAAGGCCTTTGGCTCCTCCATGTAGAGGTACGAAGTAAAACAACTTAAATAAATCTTAAGACAAGAGGACACTAGGAGAATTGGTGTATGAATCCGAATGAGGGTCTATATAATCCCAATGGGGTTGTATCGCATAGTCCGAGATTCTCATTGAGGATGGGATGGTTATGAGTGTTAGAAAACAGGACCGCGGAGCAATAAAATAAAACAAATGCAGAAACAAAACACAGAAGACACAATACAAGAGAGACACAGATTTACATGGTTCACCCAGTGTGGGCTATGTCCACCAGAGAAATTGCCAGGTCCTTCCTTTATTATTATCCAGCAAATGAAGGGATGCAACCTACAGCAAAACCCGCTGTAACTTCCTCTTCTTTCTCTCACAGTCTCCTCGCTCAGAATACAATATTCACCATC
>JASDQU010589875.1:4103-15310 GCA_032191745.1 Picea mariana | reverse complement strand
TTTAGGATTGATGAAGTATTTTCTTGGAATTGAAGTAGATCAATATGATGATGGCATTTTCTTTTGTCAAACTAACTATGAAAATGAAGTATTGAAAAGGTTTAGAATGTTGAATTGTAAACCAGCTGCAACACCTATGGAAATTGGTATTAAACTCAACAAGTATGATGAGGGATCATATGTTGATCCAACTCTATATAAGAGGCTGGTTAGAAGCCTTATGTACTTAACAACAACCAGACCTGATATCATGTTTGCTGTAAGTTTGATTTTGAGATTCATGGATACTCCGAAGAGTACTCATTGGCAAGTAGGAAAGAGGATCTTGAGATATGTTGTTGGAACAACTAACTTTGGTATCCAGTACACATAAAATTTAAACTTTGAGTTGATTGGATATACTGATAGTGATTTTGCAGGTTCCGTTGATGATAGGAAAAACACATCTGGGTATGTGTTCAGTCTTGGATCTTTAGCAGTGGAATGGGCATCAAAGAAACAACCCATTGTGACTCTATCTTCTACTAAGGCAAAGTATGTTGCAACAATTGCAGCTTCATGTCAAGATGTATGGATGAGAATAGTCTTGAATGAATTGTTGCATGACCAGAATGATGCAACCCAAATTGTCTTTGACAATAAATCTATTTCATTGTCAAAGAATCATGTTTTTCACAAACAGAGTAAGCACATTGATACGAGGTATCATTTCATTCGTGAGTTGGTAAATGGAAAAGAAATTTCCGTTCCATTCTGCAGGTCTGAAGAACAATTTGCAAACATATTTACGAAGCCTTTTGGAAATGAACTATTTAAGATTCATAGAAGTAATAATGGGGTCTGTAAGTTGTAATGCATTATTTACAACAGATTTTGTTTTACTTGTTTTAATTTGTTTGGCTCTGAAATGATTAAGAGGGAGTATGTCAAATATTAATCATTTAACCGCCTAGATAGTGGCGGCTCGGTGGTTGTCTTGACCCTTCAAGACTTGAAGATTTAATTACTCCAAATGGTGGCCGCCTTCACCTTTGAAGGAAACGAAATTCTACCACTGCCTTCATTAAATTTTATCATTTGTAAAATTGTAGGGGAAATTGGTGTTAGTATAAATAAATGAAGAACAAATTGTAAATGTATTGTGATCTGAAGAATCACATTTTTGAATTGAAGCCATTTTGAATTCTCTTTGTGGAATTTCTGAAAACATTTTCGAATTGAATATGTTATTCTTGTGTGCTTTGTGTTTATGATTTCCTATTATTGAGTTTGTAAACTCATTTTATTCCTTTGATAAAATTAATTTTTAAGCAAAGGCGATAATTTTATTTTAGTTTTACCGAATGTGAACCCTGTTCTATATCTATTCCAAGTTTATTTGTTGGAGTGTGTATGATCTAAAAAATCATTTTAAATAAAAATTTTCTATTTCGACATTCGGAGTTTACTTATTAAAAGTGTGTGGAGTTCTTTAGTCTCAAAACCCTGAACCCAAAGTACTGGGGCCCCCTCTTTGTATGCATTTCGCAATTCGACATTTGTTTTCTTATTTTTCTTTTGCATTGGGTGTTGGCAAACCCCGAACCCTGAACTCCAAAGTGTTGGGCCCACAGGCTTCTCGAAATTTCATGATTCGACAATTTTGGGTGCGTTTCATTTTTGCATCGAGCGTTTGTAAACGTCGAACCCCGAACCCCGATTGACCATTGACCTATGTTTTCTACAGGGACTTAGCAACAAACTCGCTGGGTAGTTTAATCAATGGAAGAAATGCAGGGACTGAGCAACAAAATCACTGGGTAGTTTAATCAATGGAAAAATGCAGGGACTGAGCAACAAATTCGCTTGACAGTTTAATGTATGGAAAAAATCGTAGGGACTAAGAAGAAAACTTCTTAGGCAATTTAATGAATGGGAAAATAATGAAGGGAACTGATAACAATTTGTTGAGTAATTTCCTTTTGGGGCGTAATTAGAAACTCAGAGGTGAAGGTAACAAAGATAGTGAAACTCGAGGAGAATTGTGTTGATCATAAGGATAATGGTAGGGGGTGGTAATCCTCCGAAATGCAAGGGCATGAGTGAAATATAGATGTTGGGAAAGAAGAATAAGGCACAAGGCCTTTGGCTCCTCCATGTAGAGGTCCAAAGTAAAACAACTTAAAAAAATCTCAAGATGAGAGGATGTTAGGTGAATCGGTGTAAGAATCCAAACGAGGGTGTCAATAAGCACAACATGGTTGTATCGCACAGTCCCATATTCACATTGAGGATGGGATGGTTATGAGGGGTTGATACAATGGTAGATGAAGAATAAAATATCAAAGGAAGGATACACCTTGGACTTAAATCTAATCATACAAGGCCTATGATTATTTTATTTTTTATTACGGGAACTAAGAGGGGCATCCCTTAAAGAAGCAGGGACCCTATGTTGTAAAATTCCCCAAAACCGAACCCAAAATAATCCCCACATTAATATTTTTACAAGGCTAACAGATTCCAAAATTTCATATTCATATAAGGATACAGCAAAAACACAATAAAAATTTACCCAACATTAACATTTTTACAAGCTGCAATATTCCAAATTTTAATATGCATATAAGGTTACAAAGAAAACAAAATAAAATTTATTATTCACCGGAAGCCTTTGATTTTTCTGTTGGAGTAGATCCCCCGCATCGATCCCCAGGTTCCGCATTGAGCCCTTGCTACTCCTCACCAAGATTGCAAATCCTTGTGACCTCACCGATACCTCCCAACCAACGCTAGGGGTACACTTCTCTCCCTGAGCCCCCCGAATCGCAAAGGGGCCACACACACAAAAACCAGAGAAAAAGATAGCTTCTAGATCACCTCACAAGGTCAATATACCACTCCCTTTCAAGCCGGGCATCCCAACTCCCACAAGGTAAAATCAATCAAGAAAAATCTCGACAGTGTAACCTTATGCCTACCAGACGTGATCCATACTCCTCCTCCGCCATCCTTTTTATAGAGTTTTCTTAGTGATTAGTTTCTCAAACCCTCATTAGATTCACTTTATTAATTTAATTAGGATAAACCGGCCCCCGTACACATGTCACCCGATCCCTTAGTTGCACCAGAAATTAATTAATGAATTAATTCAATTTTTCCTATTTCCCTCACCCACCTAAACATGTTCCTAAAAATGCTCCTCTGTGTCTCTTTATTCCCTTACATTTATTAAATGACTGATGCCTTACTTAAAGCATAGTTGAGTTCACAAATGGAAAGTTCCAAACGATAGATTCCCTACTGAGTTAGACATTCCTTTTTTTCTTTAAGTTTCCCCTCTTCTTTAAGTTCCCCTTTTTATCTAAGTTCAGAATAAGCAAGTTTAGACATAAAAAAAAATTACCCTTTTAATAATTTATCCTTCATTAAAATTTTACTTTAATTATTAATTTTTGAATTTTCTTTAACCCCTTCTTGTTACATGTCCATTTAGTTTTCTTTTGTTCACGTGTTTTACTTAGACCTAGGTTTTAAATTCACTAGGCTTGGCGACAGTTTTTAAGGGAAAAAATAGTTATTAAACTTTTCTCATATCATCATTCATTTTAAGACCGACCAAGTACTAAGGAGGCATAGTTTTATAGGTACTAGGCTTATCAACTTGCCAGAGTTAAAATCATGACATTCCCTTCAAGATGCACTACGTGCTCCAAGGGTGCCACTCGCTTGCATTCTTGTTTTATCTAGGCGAATTGCCACTTTCATTTTGACTGATTTTGATAGAAGTCAAACCCTTAGAGTCAATACTCCATCTGGTAACCTTGTGGGAGACTAAGGGTCTCTAAGGAATAAGCACCCTGCCTTCTTGTGCACCCATTAGAATCATCGTGAGCAACTGTCACAGTCTTCCCTCATGGTATCGTGGATCTCTCGAGCTAGGTAATCGTTAACCTACAATTTGAGCCACGACAAGCATGCTAGCAGGTTGTGGTAGAGCTACTGCCACACCTCTCTCTCAATAACTCTGGTTGTCATGCGTGACCAGTCTACTCCAAATGTGAGTCTGATTTGCAAGCCATCATCAGCCTGGATCCATCAACAAAATGTGTCAGCTATAACAATCAACATCATAATATGTAGTCATATTTCACATATGTAGTATCAAAACATTAAAACCATAACTATCTACTCCCTGACTCGATCCAGAGTCCAAGGAAATCCATCAATTCCCTCAAAATCCTCAAACGTCTAGAGTCCTACACACTCAAGAAAACCATTCAGTAGCACGTGTCGATATAAATATCATAAAATAACATATCATCAAATCCACAAACATCGTCATGCTCCATAATCGAATCAGTCAATAATATAGTGAACTAGATCACTTGCACACAAGTGTCCATAGAATAAGTCACATCAGGTGTGTACAAAAGCAGGATGTTATATACACCCCCTCTTGTTTTAAACTTCGTCTCGAAGTTTCACAGTATACAACTGCAAAAAAAAAGTATCTGACAATATCTAAATATCTATCTATAAACAAAGGGAAATTGATGATGCATATCATATGTGTCCTCCCAGGTACCTGAATGTGGACTATACTTGTCCTACTGGACCTTTACCTAATTGACATTTCGACGTCGTATTTGTTGAATGCGACGGTCTAGAAAGTGGATTAGTTCCGTCCTGAGTGGACCCAGCCCACATCCACCAAAAACTCATACAATCTCATGCATAGGATCACTGAACTAAATTCACACACAGATACAATATAAACATCGTGAAACGCCTCCAATAATTATGCACGATTAGCTATTAGGCCCTTCATAAATATGGTCACGTGATGCACATCGGAAAAACCCTTCTGCGTATCTTACTCTTATTCCGACCATTTTTGTATTGTTTGTAATTGTTCTTCGAGTACTTGGATAACTTCCAGTCCTACTAGGACCCCATCCTCATGTCGATCCCAACTCAAAGGCATCTGAAATGGTCGCCCATAAGAAACTCAAATGGCACCATCTTATTGGCGCTTTGTTAGTTGTTGTTATAATACAACTCTACTATTGGCAAGAAATATTCCCAATGTTTTTGTTCTTCCATCATATGCATACACAAAATGACCTTCAAAAGTTTGGCTTGTTTGTTCTTTCCACCCATTTGCCTCTGGGTGATATGCGGTAATAAAGATAAGTTGGGTTCCCAAGGCCTCTTGGAAACTAGCCCAAAATGTCCTGCAACACTGAATCACTTATTGGATATGATTCCTTTGGTACGTCTGGTAGTCTCAACATGTTTCTGATATAGAATCTAGATATACTTGGCATCTGATGCATTGTATGAAAAAGGAAAAAATGTGAACTCTTCGTCAGAGTGTCAACTGTCACAACAATCAGGTCGTGCCTCCTTGTTGTCACCGACGATTCAACAATGAAGTCAATCGAAATGACCTCCCATGTCGATTCCGGAATGGCCTGTGGACATATAAATATTTCTATATGTCTATGTTCAACCTTCACCCCCTTCTAGACATCTCTCCATGCAGTTCACGATGTTCTCCTTTATCCCTTCCATAAGAATAAGGGCTTAAGGTCGGTCGTCATCTTCATGACTCCGAGATGAGCCATGTACAATGCTTTATGCGCATCACATAAGATAAAAACTTCTCAATTCATCATTGGGTTGTAAGTAAATCTAGTTATTATATCTCACATATCCGTCGTTGTCCATAGTATATCCCTCTATTTTCATACCAACATGGTGTATTTCCTGAAAAATTCCTTACCCTCTTTATACTAGTCAACGTCGCGTTGTAGTTAGAAACTTTTCATGTAGATTCATTTTAAGAGGTATCACTGAAAATATGCATCGTCTCTGACTCAAGTCATCTACCACTATACTCACTATTCCTTTTAAGTAGGAAATCTCAAAAGTCATAATCAATAAGCAGTTCTAACCAATGCCTTTGTTGCGCGTTCAAGTCATTTTGCATAAAAGGTGTTGTCAACCACCGTGGTCCATTTTTAGTTCTAATTTAAGTCCAATCAGTTATTATCTTCACACTTTCAGGACATACACGTTGTCTAACAGCTCCATGTTGTGCATCGTATAGTTCTCCTTATGTTTCCTTAACTTCTTCGAGATGTAAGCGTTCACTAGACCATCTTGCCTCTCACTCCATTCAAGCCTTCCTTGGATGCATAAGTGCATACCAAGACGCCCTCATCCAATCCAGGGACTTTTAGTATTAGCCCTTTCTTCAACAACTCCTTTAGCCTTCAAAATGCTTTTGCCCATTTCTCGGTCCACACAAAATTCTTGTTCTTCTTCTACAATTATGTAAATGGATTTTCTATCTTCGAGAAACCCTTGACCAATCATCGATAATATCCCGCTAAACCCATGAAGCTATGCATGTTTGGGATATTCATTAGCGTAGGACATTTCATAATAGCCTCAACCTTTGTTGGATACACAGTGATACCTTTGTCGGCTATGACATGCCCTACATAAAAGAGCATTTCGACAGTTTCCCAAATTAATTGTTATCTCATAGACACTATAGTACCAGAAAAAACATTCATCATGGTCTCCCTCGTCCGAGATTATATCCAATATCGTCAATGAGTAGTTAAAAAACTTGTCCGAGTGTTTGCAGAACACCCCATTCTTAAAGCATATGAATACCCCTAGGGCATTTGTTAGTCAAATCGTAAGTCATAGTGTCCAAAACTCATATTAAACGCGGTCATAGGAATGTATTCCTCCTTGATCTGTAACTAGAGATACCCTGATCTTAAGTTGATATTTGAAAACACCTTCGCACCCTTCATCTGATC
This sequence comes from Picea mariana, assembly GCA_032191745.1. Lineage (NCBI taxonomy): Eukaryota > Viridiplantae > Streptophyta > Pinopsida > Pinales > Pinaceae > Picea > Picea mariana. The sequence goes on along the minus strand of JASDQU010589875.1, from coordinate 8,489 downwards.
AACATATCATCTATCCTAGGAAACATATGATTGTTCTTGCTCATTGCCTTGTTCAATTGACGATAGTCAAGGCAGATTATCCATGACCTATCCTTCTTCATATGGAAATAACAGGCGCACCCCATGGTGACACACTTGGGCTATAATTCCTAGGTCCAACAACTCTTCATTTTCATTTCCAACTCCTGTAACTTAGGGGTCAACATATGATAAGGTGTTATTGCTATCGGTTCAGTTCCAGGTTTTGGGTTGATGGTAAATTCCATCATTCCTTTGGCAGAAAACCCGGTAACTCTTCTAGGAACACATATGCAAATATCATACTACCGCAAGGTCTTCTAATCCTTCCATAACGCCCTTAACATTAGACGCTAAGTATGCATATAACTTGCATCCTTGCGCGTTCTCTCTTGTAGTTGTAGGGAAGAAATGAACCTCGAGGATACTCCCTGTTTTCTTCCTAATATCACACTTCTATGTTCTTCATCGTTGGTCTAGCTCAACCGCCTCATCTTACCATTGAGTATTGCATGATGCGATTCCCACCAGTCCGTAGTGATCATGTCGTCATAAGATCTTAAGATCATGACATAGGTCAGACTATCCCCAGGTTAAATTGATAATTCATACTCCCTCCTCCAACAATCTGGTTGGTACTTGAATCCACATCGATGAATCTAAACTGGTTCTGTCGAATTCCGTTTACCTAAACCTATCAGTATAGTACTATAAATAGAGCTCTCTGTAGCATTGTGATCTAACAAATACTAAAATTTTGGTTGGTGATGGTACCTAACGCCTCGAGCATAGTGGACTAGTTCTCGGCCTGACAGTTATTCATCATGGTCATGAATCATATGGCCCTTGCCCATATTCACAAGGGTAGTATGTCTTGTTGACTTGGTCTCTCTGGCCCTCTCAACTGGACAATCTCTTTGGTAAAGTGGCTCTCCACATATCCAACATCCAGTCTTCGGTCTAGTACTCCAGGTCCTTGAAGTAGTAGTTGTTGGCCCACCATCTTGAAACCCTATTATGTTCCTCTAAACAGGCCCAACTACTATTGTCACTGAAGAAATGGCCCCCCTGTACGGGTTCTTTGCTTAGGAACCCATCATAATGGTGTCGTGAACAAGGGTTCCATAGATATATATTAATACCAAGATGTCTTGTCTGATTGGCATCTAATGTTGTTGCACACTAGATGTCCTCAATCCAGACGGTGTTGCAAGAGTCCTACCTTGAATCTTGTAGTCAATTCCTTCTTATCTTAGATGCGTACTAGACTACCTCGTGCAATCTCCAAGGAATTTATACCCTCACCTTTGAACGAAAGCTGGAGTTAAGGCCGATCATGAGCTTGTTGATCTCCATCTTCTTCATGTTCATATGCAAGGCTTACCGATGTACCTTCCGAAATATGGTCTCACAATCTGGCACCGTACGACCACCCGATCGTAAGGTGTTGATCTCATCGAGCTGGCACTCAATGAATTCCTCTTTCAAACTTCTACCAGAACCATTCCTCGAACCATTCCCATAACATGACTTTGATGACCATGTTTAGTTGAGGTAGGAGTGTCTTCCTCCATCGAAGAATCCTCCCCTTTAGCTGAAGACCGCCATGTGGACGTTCATGCTGGAGGTTGTAATCACGAAGCGTGAAGCACGTCGCCTTGCTTTCCATCCATGCATTGGCGGCTGAGCCGTCTATGAAACTTGTGAACTCAAGAACCGAATATTCTAGAGTTCCCCGCAAATTATACCAGTACTGGTTGGGGCACCTTGTGGACGATTAGGGGTACAGGCGCCCCAACCTTATCTCAGTATAGATGGTTAATCTAGGCCTCTCTCATTCCCTCGAAGAAATTTGTCAGACCCAACACATCTCGTGTAACATTCTTATCATGTTAAAAACTTGTTCTTCTCCTAAGGGGTTGGACCCCTCTTAGCGTGGCTACTACTGGAGGCGTCGCACCTCCTCCCCTGGTACCATGTCGTGAATTTCTGCGGTGTCCTCTAGCCATGATTACCGCATGGACAGGTTAATATTTCAATAGCGTTGAGTATTAATCAAGGGTTTAATTCAATGTAAGGCATGGAGATCCACAATCGCAAGGTTGAACTTCCTCGGATACCATATGTAACGATCATGTCATTACGACAACAATCGACATATTTTTTTAATTTTTATTTTTTTGATCTAGTAATTATATCTCCAATAAAGAAAATTCATTGACACATTATCCTATTTTAATGAACAACATGAAAAAATCATCAATCATTCCCGACATAAAGATGACATATCATTACAATGGAAGGTGATACACAAATTGATGCAATGACACCATAAATAGAGGCCCATAATTAGTGCATTCATACAACCCAATGATGACGCCTAAACTTTAAGAATCATAATGAATAATGACACACCAGAACACACCTCCCTACTCATTAATCCAACAATCCTAATCCATAATTAGACAGGATGCACGAGTAATTATCCACATAGCTCATCATATATCAAATTAACTCCAAGGTGCAAGAGCAATTATCAGACATTATCATGGCACAAATCTCAATCATGTAAAACAAATCATTCGTCATAACGATTAAGGCACAAGAGAATCTATGAATTTTATTCATTGTGGGGAAAATCTAATCACATGAATTTGGTCATTCATCACATAAATTTCATTCCACTCAAGAGGTTTGATATCTACAACATCCATTCAATACACTATCATTCAGTGTATAAGTGAAGTTTGAATCATCTACTCGCCATACCTCGTAATATTCTTTTGCTTGCAAGCATTCATGCAATCAATCCATCCTTTACACATCAAGACGCATGATATTTGACTTATCTCACAAGGGGAAATAGAATAAAAAATAAATCAATCATACCTCAACAATAATAAATAGGTGCAATGGTGAGCAATTCTAACTCATTCGGTAACATCAATTATCACAAGCGTAACAGTAATCTAGTTGTCAACCATCATACATAACACGCAAGAAAACTAACATCTATAACTTACATTTATGGTGTGACATCCATTGCGCAAGACATATAGCATCATTCATTACATTAATTCCTGGCATGAGCATGATCCAATTACTAAGCAACCTACATCAACATCATTTAACTGTGCAAGAAGTCTAAAATCTAAAAATCATTTATTACATTAGGTTTCATGGCGAACGAAAATTATCCACTCAATTGAAACATGCAACACCTCAATTTAGTGGCGCAAGATAAACTTGAGTGTTAGTTCCATGGCGTAACGTTAAGTAACTCAGTAATTAGCCTTACGTCTGATTAGTTCAAGGCGTAATGTAATTTGTCTTATTTAATTCATGGCACATAGGAAATATAAACTCTCAATCTGCCATAGATCAATATTCTTGGGTACATCATAACGAAGAGATCCATCTAAGATTAGAAAGTGGTGATTTTTTTACAATCAAGGTGATGCAATAATTAAATAAATAAAATTGAATACATTGTCATCACATTAATTGAATTGATTTAGATGTGACTAAATTTATTAGAATGAGGGTTTCTGAAGTTCATTGGGAAATTGGGATAAAATAAACAAATGAAAAGCATGAAGAAATAGACATATCCCTATATGGTGTAACGTCCCCTCTTGACCAAAATGAGGGTGGCAGCGGACACAAGGGAGGACAACAACACCCAACTGGGATATAAAATCCTTATCTCTGAGAAGATAACAAGCAAAGAAACAAGGGTACCGGTTGCATGGGATTCCTCCATAAGCAGGGAAGTTTTCAATTCTCCCAGCAAAACTGCAGAGAAAAGGGGACACAGTCCAGAATTGAAATTAAATGCAGAGATGCATTTATTTTCCTTCCAGTATGAAAATCGAAGTTGAAACTTCAGTTTAATGTATAATATCGAGATAGTACAATCCATGCGGAGGTTAGTCCTATGATTTCTCTGAGGGAAACAAAAAATGCAAAGCACTGACGGAAGGGTGAAATGCAAGGGACTCAAGGTTTATCAGAAAAAATCACAACGGTCAAGCAAGGAAAACTCCAGGGAGAGTTCCCATGCCCGGGCGAAATATTAGGCGAGATGTCGAGATTAATCAAAGGGGGAAAAAGCGCATGGTGAGTATAGTAGTGTTGGGTGGATTCCATTTAGCAAGATCAGAGGTCAATGCTCAGTAAAAACTCTTGGGGTTTCCCACCAACGCTGGTAACAAGTGTGGAAGAAAACGTAGATAGAATCTCTCGCAAAACGCCATTGGGGAGGAAGAAAAACGCAGAGATTGAGTAGTTGATTCTTTGGGCAGTTAATCAATGGAAAAAATGCAGAGACTAAGCAATAAAATCGATGGGTAGTTTATTCAATGGAAA